>AWOL01S0003480.1:130347-169547 GCA_000715115.1 Nicotiana otophora
AAACTTTTGAGAAAGATAAAAGGTTGTAACGACTCGACCAGTCGTTTTGAGCTTTAGCGATCCGTTCAGTGGTTCGGGGCATTGAATGACTTCCTATTGTCTATTATGACATGTGTGCATGATCGGATTTGATTTTCGGATGTTTCAGAATAAATTTGGATGAGTGATTCTCACTTTAAAAGCTTAAGTTGAAAATGTTGACCGAGATTTGATTTTTATGAAAATAACCCCGGAACAATTGTTTGATGGCTCTGATAGGTTCGTATCGTGATTTTGGACTTTGACGTATGCTCGAAATCGAATTCGGAGGTCCGTAGGTTGATTTGTGTTATTTTGCCGAAAGTTAGCAATTTAAAGGCCTAGAATTTTGATAAGTTTGACTGTAGGTTGACTTCATAGCTATCGTGTTTGAATTTCTGTTTCGGGGCTTGGGATAGGCCCGTTTTTTCATTTGGAACTTGTCTGTAAAGTTTGGCGTCATTCCAAGTTGATTTGATAGGAATCAGACGCACGGCTGTGTTTTTAGAAGTTCTTGAGTTTCATGTTGATTTCATGTGTTTTGGATATCCGATTCATGATTTCGGATGTTATTTTGATGATTTGATTGTGCCAACGAGCTTGTGTTATGTTTTTAGATCAGTGTTGATGTTTTATTTGGATCCCCGAGGGCTCGGGTGAGTTTCTGACGCGTTTCAGAGTGTTTGAAAAAGTTTTAGTTGCTGTTTTTGATCAAGCGTTGCAGGCCTTGCATTTGCAGTATATAGGTCGCATTTGCGATATTAGACTGAAGTCTGCTAGATTCGCATTTGTGATGGGGGCTGGGTAAGCTTGTTCACATTTGCGATCAGACATGTCGCATTTGCGAGGTGTCTATGGTTCGCATTTGCGAACATAATATCGCATTTGCCATTGTAACATGGATGTGAGGTGTTTCGTTTTTGCGATATTGTTTTCACATTTGCGATCTCGATGTCGCATTTGCGACTGGATATAAAAGCTAAGTGACGGGATTTTGATCTCATTTTTCATATTTTGGAACCCTAAACTCGGTAGGAGATGATTTTGAAGAGAGATTTTCATCTACAATCATTGGGTAAGTGATTTTGATCAATTTTCAACTATTGTACATGTTTATATATATGAGATTTAACATAAAAATTATGAGAATCAAAGTGAAATATTGGAAAATTTTGTCTATGTCTTGAAAAATTAGAAGTTGAGTTTTGAGAATGAGTTTGGACTCGAATTTTGAAACAAAACACATATATGGACTCGTGGGGTTATGGGTGGTCAGAATCTACCCTTGGACTCAGGTTTTGACCGGGCAAGCCCGAGGTTGACTTTTGAGGAATTGTGTAAATATCATAGCTTTATTTATTGGAATTGAGTTCTCTTGTATTATTTGATGTTATTAAGTCGATTTTGGTTAGATTTGAGCCGAGCCGAGCCGAGGTGAATTGTAAAGGGAAAGCTATTACATGTCGCATTTGCGAGGTGTCTATGGTTCGTATTTGTGAACATAATATCGCATTTACCACTATAGCAGGGATGTGAGGTGTTTCATTTTTGCGATATATTTTTGCATTTGCGATCTCCAGGTCGCATTTGCGACACCTGCGACTAGACATAAAAGCTGAGGGACGGGATTTTGGTCTCATTTTTCATATTTTGGAATCCTAGACTCGGAGGAGACGATTTTGAAGAGGGATTTTCATCTACAGTTATTGGGTAAGTGATTTTGATTAATTTCTAACTATTTTACATGTTTATATATGAAATTTAACATCAAAATTACGAGAATCAAAGTGAAAATTTGTTTATGTCTTGAAAAATGAGAATTTGAGTTTTGAGAGTCGGTTTGGACTCGGATTTTGAAACACAACACATATATAGACTCGTAGGGTTATAGGTAGTCGAAATCTACCTTGGAACCCAGGTTTTGACCGCGTAAGCCTAGGGTTGACTTTTGAGGAATTGTGTAAAGATCATAGCTTTATTTATTGGAATTGATTTCTCTTGCATTATTTGATGTTATTAAGTCGATTTTGGTTAGATTTGAGCCGGGCGTAGATGAATTGTAAAGGGAAAGCTATTTTAGAGTATTGATTAAGGGAGTTTGAGGTAAGTATCTTGCCTAACGTTATGTGGGGGAACTACCCCGTAGTGGTTGGTTTGTTTGTATTATTTGAACTACGTGAAAGACGTGTACACGAGGTGACGAGTGTGTACACGGCTTATATGTAAAAGTTTAACTGATTTAGACTCTTAGGTTCTTATGTACATTAAAATGAAGTTGTCTTATCATGTTTTATCCTTCGTTGCTACATTTACTCTTACATCTCTTATTTGAAGTTGATTGGTTCATGTTCTACCCTTTATTGCCAGATATACTCGTATATGCCTTAATTGAAGTTGTTGCCTCTTCTATTGCCATATTATCTCTTCTGTGGTTGATTATCCTTAATTGAAGTTATTGTTATCTCTTCCATTGTTTACTTATCCTTATTTGAAGTTATTGTTATATGTTACATCTTCCATTGTTGACTTATCCTTATTTGAGGTCGTTGTTACATGTAATCTCTCTTATTGTTGAGTGATTCTTATTTGAAATCATTGTTATATGTTATCTCTCCTATTGTTGAATTACTCTTATTTGGTATCGATGTTACACACTATCTCTCACATTGTTGAGTTTATTCTTGTTTGAAACCATTATTACTTGCTATGTCTTTCATTGTGAGCTCGTTCTTCCATTCTTTGTGTTTTGTAATTCTTGTGTTGATTTAGTTGCCGTACTCTGATGTTATTCTTGTTGTTGTTGTACTCTGTGTTGTTGAGCCGAGGGCTATGTGTTGTTGTGGTATTGGAATTGTTTTGAGGAAATATTGTGGCATATGGGCACATGTTCTGCGAGTTGTTATATTGTGTTGTTATATTTTTGGCACACGTGATATTGTTGAGAGGATTGTTGGGGTGGTTGCACGTGAGTTGTCCGTGCTATTATTATTATTGATATTTGCACATGCGGTATGACAAGGCGGCCTATATATGTGAGATTGTGCATGTGGCGAGACAAGGTGGGATGATTATATGCGCGTGTGGCGAGACAATGTGGACATTTAATTTATTGTTGCGCATGCGGCGAAACAAGGGGGGCTATGTCGGGGATGATTTGTGATGGCATAGGGGCATTGTTATTGATGTAATTTGTGTAGTGGTGTGCGCCTACCTTGTGTGCATCATGCATATTACAATTTTTTGTGTTGTTTCCTATGTGTCATTCATTGTCTCTGATCTTAATTGATTGACTCGAGCTGTGATAGTACACGTGCATAAGCTTACACCGTATTTTGTCACTTATGTTAGTCCAAGAATTTGAATCTTGATGTTTGATGATTATTTACATGTATTTTTGTATACCTACCTTCTGTATGAAAGTTGTATTATTGGCACGTGAGTTGTCTGTGCGAATATGAGATATTGTCACTCTCTTGGCACGTGAGTTGTCCGTATGATTATGAGGTATTGTTATTGCTAGCACGTGAGTTGTCCGTACGGATATGAGATATTATCACTCTCTTAGCACGTGAATTGTCCGTGCATATATAAGGTATTAATGGCATTGACACGTGAGTTGTCCGTGCGATTGTGATTTGTAATGTGGGCACAAGATGCCAAGTGATTATGGTTCGTGACTTGGGACCCGTGACTTGTGGTTATGAGGTGTGGTACCTCGGGGAAATTCTTTTATAAACCTTGTGTGAAAGCAGTTATTTTATTGTTACTTGGTTTCACCAGACTTTATCTGTATTCTGCTTACTTTACGGCGTATTTACCTGTTGGCTCCTTGTTGTTAATTGTTTTTTCTAGTTCTTAATGCAAGTATTGTAACATTATTCTTACCATGTTTAGCTTATATTGTTCCTTGTTAGTTTTATATTCATACTTGCACATGTATTTATGTCTAGTAGGTGTCATGACTGTTCCTCGTCACTACTCCACCGAGGTTAGTCTTGATACTTACTGGGTACCACTGTGATGTACTCATGCTACGCTTTCTAAACATTTTTGTGTAGATCCAGGTACTTCGGAGCGTGCTGGTCATTAGATAGCTGATCGAGTACTGTCGTGGAGACTTCAAGGTATACCTGTCACCGCGTTCGGCATCAGAGTCACCTTCTGAAAGTTTACTTTGTACTGTTTATTCCTATTCTGGAACAGTTGTACTGAGAGATTTTCTAGCAAACTTAGTAGAGATTATGACTTGTACTACCGATTTTGGGATATTGTATATGTACATGGGAAAGTTGTATTTATATAGAAAATTCAGGTTCATGTTTAATAGTTAATTGGTTAAAAATCTGTTAATAATTCAGTAAGTATTAGGCTTACCTAGTCTTAGAGACTGGGTGCCATCACGACTCCTAAGAAGTAATTTTTGTTCGTGACAAGTTGATATCAGAGATCTAGGTTCATAGGTGCTACTAGTCATAAGCAAGTTTAGTAGAGTCTTGTGGATCGGTACGGAGAAGTCTGTACTTATCTTCGAGAGGCTAAGGAACTATTAAGAAACTTCACTTCTTTCATTCCTATCGTGCGAGTTTATTGGTTTCGGAGTTTGAGCCTTTGTCGATCTATTCTCTCACAGATGGTGAGAATACGAGCTGTAGTTACTGATGATGATGCCCCCAGAGCCGGTGATTCCAGGGGTCGGGGCATAGGCAGAGGCTGAGGAAGAGCACGCGCTACAGCTGAAGAACCTACCAGAGCAGCAGTTGAGGAGCCACAGTAGCTTCGGTTGGGGGACAGGCACCAGAGGCGCTTGTTGCTATACGGGGACTTCAAGAGTCTTTAGCGCAATTCCTGAGCATGTTTGGTACATTGGCTCTGGTGGGATTGATTCCGGTTGCACCGCTACTTTACAGACTGGGGGAGGAGGTCAAACTCCCGCCGCCCGTACTCCAAAGCTGCGGGTCCACATTGGTCAGGTTCGGGGTGTCATGCCAGCACAACCTACTATTCTGGTTCAGCCTGAGGTCAGGCTAGGGGTATCTGAGGAAGAGCAGTTGAGACTTGAGAGGTTCAAGAAGTATCACCCTCCTACTTACAGTGGCCTATATACCAAGGATGCATAGCATTTTCTAGAGAAGTGCCACCGTATTCTCCGCACCATGGGTATTATGGAGATAAGCAGAGTTGCTTTTACTACGTTTCAGTTATTTGGAGCAGCATATCAGTGGTGGCGGGTTTATGAGGTAGGTAGACCAGCATATGCAATTCCACCCACTGGACTTAGTTTTTAGAGATGTTTTTGGGGGAGTTTGTTCCCCTGACCCTTCAGGATGCATGGAGCACCGAGTTCGAGCAGCTGCATTAGGGCACTATGACAATATGAAAGTACTCCATCAGATTTAGTGAGTTGTCCCATCACGCACCTGATTTCGTTTCTACTGGTAGAGAGTGAGTCCGCAAGTTCATTGAGGGGCTCAGTTTTGGTATTCGATTCAGCATGGCTCAGGAGTTAGAGATGGATGATTCATTTTAGCAGGTGGTAGAGATCGCTCGCTGATTAGAGGGTATGTGGGGCCAAGAGAGAGAGGACATGGAGGCTAAGAGGCCTCGTGGATCGGGAGGATCTACTGATCACTATTTTGGAGGCAGGGTACGTCATGGTAGAGGTTTTATGGGTCAGCAAGTTCAATTTACACTTCAGGCTTCACGCGGTATTTCAGATATCCACGAGTACGAGAGTATCCGTACCAGATAGCTTGCACAGCCATGTCAGTGGAGAGGTTACTCTGAGTGTAGGGATACAAGCCACATTGGGAGAGATTGTCCCAGACTCTGTACAGATGTGTTATAGCATGGTATTCAGGCTATGAGTTCCGCTCCAGTTGCTGCTACACATGCACTGTCAGCTAGGAGTGGAGGTCAGGCGTGTAGAGGTCGTCCTAGAGGGGGAGGTCGGGCCCATTGTTATTCTTTTACTAGTTAGGCGGAGGCTGATGCACCAGATGATATCATTACAAGTATGATTTCGATTGATTACAGAGATGCATTTGTGTTATTTCGATCCGGTCCCATTGATTGGTAAGATTCATCCTACCTTGCCTCGGATATGGCTGTGTTTTGTGATTCTTGTACTATGTTCATGCGTTCACGCCAGTTGGGGAATTCTATTGTGATAGTCCATGTCTATCATCCTTTGTTTTGTTGCTATTGAGGTAGGGAGGCTTGGGTGGACTTTTTGTTAGTTAAACGCGGTAGGATTTGATATGATCTCTGGATGGTTTGGCTTGACTTGTAGTTTGGGTGCTCTATAGGTATGGGAAGTTGTTACGTGTTGTGGTTTTGGTTCTACAAGGTTGAGTTAGTAGAATGGGTTTGTTGTTGAGATGTTTATCTTGCTCGTGATTCCGAGTGGAGGATGGGGGCCTGGTGCTCTTGTGAATAGGTGTGTTTGTGTTGGGCTATGCGTTGCAATAAGGTCATATTAAGATAAGATTTATTGTGGTTGTTGCATGTGAATTGCTTCTTCCTTGTGGATTGTATTCGCAGTATGGTATCGGTGGGGAGTTGTGCATGTATTGCTGGTTTGACAGTTCTCTCACGTGTTCCTCTTTTCTTATCCAGTCGTATTCGAGTTATTCTTGTTGGGTTTGGATTGCGATGTATATGACCGGGTGGCATTCGATGTGGCTGACGAGCGCAAAACACAACACGAACATTGGCACATAACAACCTCACAACATGAACATGGCACATAACAACACGAAATGACACGCACAGAATATAACAACAACCTCACACATACATTGGCACATAACTCACTCAGGATCGGATCTAACCCGACTCTCTAGTCAAAGCAGTTAAGAAAAGTCAAAATCAAACAATTTAAAGCACTTATCTATGAGTCAAGAACTGAGCCTAGGTGTAACAACGAAGGCACTCACTACTCTCATGGCACAACAACGTCAAGAACAGTCATCTCCATTTAATATATAGCACAAGACTTCACTATTCCTAGCCAAAAAATAAATTAACTACACCTGGTTCAAACAAAACCCTTGGAAAAAAACCGCGGCACAAAAACAAATCAAGGGGGAATTGTTACACTACCTAAAAAAACAAAACAACAATAAATGGATAAATGTTTTTTTCTTTCTTCGACTTTAATCCCTCAAGAAGACAGTCGAAGACATCCATCATCGGGAAAAGTCAAAAAATATTTAATAAAAAAATGAAAACAAACACACATGTACATATCTACATCCACACCCGCCACACTTTAAGGTAAACAAAACTTCCCTGATTCATCTAGTTGGGGTCTGAATTGAAGTCAGGATCACCTTTGCACGCCAGACCTAGTGCACACATCCAAGCTGAGAGCTTTTTTTCTGCCTTCTTTGGGTACACCACACACTTATCAGTTTTACTCTCTCCAGTTTGCGCCTTTAGGGCCCCCATTGCTCCTCCCATCTTGAAGATCACCCTTTCTTCCCCCACTCTGAGAATGAGCTGCCTTTCCTGAATATCCCGAATTGCTCTGCCAATATCCAAGAAGGGTCTTCCTAAAATCATAGGGACCTCCCTATTCTCCTCCATGTTTACCACAATGAATTCCACATGGAACACAAATGTGTCCGCCCGAACTAGCACATCTTCTTTTATTCCTTCAGGTATGAATGTGATTTGATCCACCAGCTACAAGGACATATGTAGAGACCTGATTTCTCCAATCTCTCCCTCTAATTTCCTGAAAATAGACAAAGGCATAAGATTAATAGAAGCACCTGAATCACACAAAGATTTTTTCAATTTAGTACTTCCTAAAGAGAAAGATATAGTAAAACTCCCTGGATCTCCATACTTTTGAGGGAGCTTATTTTGCGGAATAACACTACAATGCTCTATGAGCTTTACTACTGATGTCTTCTCTACTTTTCGCTTGTTGGACAATATCTCCTTTAAGAACTTGGTATATGCTGAAATCTGTGAAAGCACCTATGTGAAAAGTTCATTAACATGCACCTACTTGAGCACTTCTAGAAAATGCCCAAATTATTTGTCCAAATTCTCTCTTCTTTTCTTCTGAGGGAAAGGTAGAGGTGGCATATATTTACTCTCTCCGATCTCATCATTACTTCTTTGTTTGTCTTTCTTCTTCCTTGTTGGAACTTTAGATTTGTTGTTCTTCTTCTTCAGATCATCCTCTTGCTCTGCCCTCACTTCATTCCTATGATGCTCATCACTTTTCTGCTCTCCTTCATTCTTAACTTGATTTCCCATCAACTCATTCTTCTCTGCTACCAACGGATCTTGCAATACTTTACCATTCCTCAAGGACACTGCATTTATCGTTTCCTTTGGATTCCTTTAGGCGTTCACAGGGAGGGTTCCTGGAACCCTCTCAGACAATAGATTAGGTAGTTGCCCCACCCGTCTTTCCAAGTTTTGAAAATCCGTGCCCAATTCTCTAATAGTTGCGCCATGGGTTTCAAGTCCTCTCATCTGTCGTAATAATAAAGGCCTTCATCAGATCTTCTATGCTAGACTGATTAGACTGTGGAGGATAATATTGTTGATTCTGCTGAGTTTGAAAATCTATAGCTCCCTGCCCCTGGGATCTGGATTTGTTTTGCTGCCATGCGTTTGCATTACCATCTGGTGAACTCTAAGAAAAACCTGGGTGCCTCTGCCCCAAATTGTTGCCACTTTGGTCATTGCCTCTGTCAAAGCTCCCCACAGCATTTACTACTTCAGTTGAAGATTGACACTCGTGTGTAGAGTGTCCCATTCCACAAAAGTCAGATGCTTACGGCTCACTCTGTAACTTGGCCAATGTTAACTTTCTTATCTCTCTAGCTATGGTGTCTAGTTGGGCTTGCATTGAAGTCTTAGAGTTTACTTGCTGAACTCCAGCTGATTTTCTTTTGTGGTTATCATTTGTCGTCCATTGATTTGCATCTTCAGATAATTCATTCAGAATTGCAACAATCTCCTCTGGAGTTTTCTTCATAAAAGGAACTCCAATTGCGTTGTTTAGCGTCCTCCTGCCAGAGGGTGTCAGACCATCCTAAAAATCTTAAAGTTGCATCCACAAGTCTACTCCATGATGCCGACATCTTCTCACAATATCCTTAAATCTTTCCCATGCTTCAAACACTGTTTCGATCTGTTTCTGCTCAAAGTTGTGGATCTCTCTTCGAATTTTTCCTATTTTTGCAGCTGAAAAATATTTTTCAAGGAACTTCCTTATTATGTCTTCCCAAGTTTGAATTGACCCAGTTGGCAAACTCCGCAACCAGTGCTTAGCATCTTCCCTAAGTGAAAAAGGAAATGCCCTTAATTAGATAGCATCTTTTCATACTCCGTTGTGCTAGAAGGTATTTATAATCTCATCAAAATCCATTAAATGAGTATTTGGATCTTCATTGGGTTTGCCACGAAAGACATAATTCTTTTGAATGGTCTGAAGTAGTCATTGCTTGATCTCAAAATTATTGGTTGTGATCGGAGGGGGTCGCACACTAGATACTCCTTGGTTGTAGACTGGCCTGGCATAGTCTCCAGGTGATCGTCCAGGCCTGGGCATATTACTTTCAATTTCACCTTCAACCAGAGGTCGGTTCAGGTTGAATCTTCATCCTTCATTCCTGTCATCCGTTTCATCAGCTCTGAGAGCTACTTCAGTAGCTGCCCATGTTGCTACTTCCAGTTGGGCTACTTCCCATGTAGCCAAATCAACTATCTCCTCACTGTTCTTAGTCATGTTCTCTTGGACTGAAGATTGCCCCAAGAATTTTCCGGTGAGTTCTTTCTCTTTCCTCAACTGTCGCAGATGCTTCCACCTCTGGATCATATGGAATCCCTTCCTTAGAAGAAGATCGAGTCATATACCAAAGATCTTAACATGTTTCCTGCACACATAAGAGAAAACCCGTGAAGAATTAAATAAAATTAGTTCCTGAATTACCATCAAAAACTAATTTGAACACTATTGATTTTCAATCCCCGCCAACGGCGCCGAAATTTGACGAGCGCAAAACACAACACGAAATTGATGTTCGCTAGACAAAGATAGTATAGTTTAATTATCGTATCAACAAGGATTGGATTTAAACAATGCTCTAGTAATTCTTAGTTTAACTGCTATTCAGGATGATCAAAACTTGACTGGAATGATTATAAATTAAGATTAACTACTAAAGTAAAGCAATTGACCATAGACTTCAACGAACTAGATATTAGCAAAGTTGGTTTCTTATCAATGTGGGAAATGAGGGTCATGATAGGATAGGTGCAAGATAGCTATTCGGGACCCAACTTTATATTATTTCACTCTAAGGTTCTAATGATTCTCACGAATTCACTCAATGATTAGTTCAAACGTGTAGTCAAGACTCCTCTCTCGATTAAATCTTAACTCTACGAGGTGAACGAATATAAGCACTGTGAAAATATGCAAGCATACGTTAATGGATTAGTCTTCAGGAAAACGTCTCTCGAATACTGTCCTAACTTAATGTAATCAACAACTCAACAAGCTCTTTCGATTACTTAAGAGAATCACTGAATTAAACTAAAACATTAATACAAAGATAATCACCAACATATTCCTTTTTCCATTATATAAACTGGTAAATAAAGTTGCAACAATTCAAAGCGTCATAAACGAATTCAAGCAAAGAACTAGAGTAGAATCCACAAATATCAATCAAAATACTATATCCGTGAAACTCTAAGGGAAACTACTCCAAAATCATGGAGGAACTCATCACAAATATAATTAAAGAATAAGAAAACATCAATCTAACATTATAATCCAAACTTCTGTATTGAATTGATGGAAAAATGATGAAATCATGTGTCTTGTAGCCTCCAATGCTCTCCCAAAGTTTCCAAGGTCAAAGGTCCTCTAAAAGTTTTATTTTTGATGTATATATGCCATGTAGGAACGGGCCCGGACAAAACTATCCCTTCCAACCGAAGTGGAAAAAGTTGGGCGAGAAAATACAATATCGCGACGCATTGGGCGGTGCACCATGCGCCGCATTAGTGGAAAAGTTCCGAGGCCTATTGTTTTCACTCTGCATGAATTTTGCACTAGCGCCCCGCTACGCATGGCGCGACACGGTAGTGCAATTTTATCAGAGTACTTTTTTGTTTTCTCACTTTTTTGGCATCCATACTTGGTCCTCGTCCCCCGAACGTGATCCCGACTTAATTTCTTGGGCTTTTACCCAGACGTCAAAGCTCCAACTTGTTAGAATTAGCTCCAAATTATCTTCGTAGCTCGCAATCATTTCCTCCAAGGTATAAAACACGTAATAAGCACAATTCGCCATTATTTAAGCTTAACCACAAGTAAAATGTAGTGATTAGAGTGCAAAAATATGACTAAAATAGGGTTTTCTATCCTACCATCTGTGGCTTGTTGGTCGGGTGAGTAGTTATGAGTTTCGCATATTTTTTGCATTATTTTCAGCATTGTGAAGGTTTGAAACAAGGTTCTAGTCGATATGAGTCTATTTGCCGGTACCGGCTTGGCAATGGGCAGCTATTATGGTCAGAGTGTTGCTATAGGCATATGGGTGATGTGTTATGTCGCGTGGTTGTATCTTGTGGATGTATGCATAAGCTGTTGCGGCTAGTTGAGGATTTTACAGTGTGTTTGTGTGATAATAGGGAACTTGGTAGATGTGGGATTTTGATTGTAAGGCTTATCGGCATGAGTAGTAGGAATAAGCTTCGGTTGAGATGATGTTGTCGAGTCTACATGGATTGGGGTGATGCAGTATAACCCATGGTTATGTGTATAATGAGTTTGTACCGTGATCTGATGGGTTGAGAAAGACTCCTGGCACATTCGAGGACAAACGTTTGCTTAAGAGGGGAGAATGTCACAACCTGATCGGTCGTTTTGAGATTTAGCGATGCGTTCAGTAGTTCAGGGCCTTGAATGACTTCATATTGTGTTTTATGACATGTGTTCATGGTCAGATTTGATTTTCTGATGTTTCGGGATGAATTTCGATGAGTGATTCTCACTTTAGAAGCTTAAGTTGAAAATATTGACCGAGGTTTGACTTTTATGAAACTGACCCCATAACGGTATCTTGATGGCTCCGATAGGTTCGTATCGTGATTTTGGACTTGGGCGTATACCCGGAATCGAGTTCGGAGGTTCGTAGGTTAATTTGTGTTATTTTGCCGAAAGTTGGCAATTTAAAGGCCTGGAATTTTGATATGTTTGACCGCAGGTTGACTTCATAGTTATTGTATTTGGATTTTTGTTTCGGAACTTGGAATAGGCCCTTGTTTTCATTTGGAAATTGTCCGTAAAGTTTGACGTCATTTCGAGTTGATTTGACGAGAATTGGACACGTGGTTGTGTTTTTAAAAGTTCTTGAGTTTCATGTTGATTTCATGTGTTTTGGAGATCCGATTCATGGTTTCGGATGTTATTTGATAATTTGATTGCGCGAGCGAGTTCGTGTTATATTTTTAGACTTGTGTTGATGTTTGGTTTGGAGCCCCGAGGGCTCAGGTGAGTTTCAGACGCATTGTGGAGTTTTTGAAAGAGTTTTAGTTGTTGGTTTTTATCAGGTGTTGCATGCCTCGCATTTGCGAGATATAGGTCACATTTACAATATTAGAATGAAGTCTGCTAGGTTCGCATTCGCAAATCAAGAGTCCGCATTTGCGATAGGGGCTGAGTAAGCTTGTTTGCATTTGCAATCAAACAGGTCCCATTTGCGAAGTGTGTATGGTTCGCATTTGTGAACATAATATCGCATTTGCGATTGTAGCAGGGATGTAAGGTGTTTCGCTTTTGCGATAATTTCCTCGCATTTGCGGGGTTCACATTTGTGAAGTCCAGGTCGCATTTGCGGGCTTCACATTTGTGAACTCCAGGTCGCATTTGCGACTCCTGCGATTGGACATAAAAGCCGAAGGATGGGATTTTGGTATCATTTTTCATATTTTGGAACCTTAGACTCGGTATGAAGCGATTTTGAAGAGGGATTGACATCTACAATCACTGGGTAAGTGATTTTGATCAATTTCCAACTACTTTACATGTTTATATATGAGACTTCACATCAAAATTATGAGAATCAAAGTGAAACTTTGGGAAACGTTTTCTTTGTTTTGAAAATAAGAATTTGAGAGTAAATTTGGACTCAGATTTTGAAACAAAACACATATATAGACTCGTGGGGTTATGGGTAATCGAAGTGTACCCTTGGACCCGAATTTTGACCGGGCGGGCCTGGGGTTGACTTTTATTGATTTTTGAGGAATTTCGTAAAGATCATAGCTTTATTTATTGGAATTAATTTTTCTTGCATTATTTGTTGTTATTAAGTCGATTTTGGTTAGATTTTAGCCGAGCGGAGGTGAATTATAAAGGGAAAGCTAATTTAGAGTATTGATTGATGGCTTTTGATGTAAGTATCTAGTCTAATCTTGTGTGGGGAACTACCTAAGGGATAGGTTTGTTTGCACTAATTGAATTTCCATTTTCTCAGATTTTTCATACGAATTCCTGAGTTCTCCTCCTTTCTTCTGCATTGTTTTAACTACAAAGAAAGCAACAGTAAGTGTGATTTACTACCGATCTTTGTGTTCGCTGAAATACTGGAGTTTGAAGTACCTCTACACCAGTGTGTAATTCGTTCTATCCTGGGAGGAAATAATCCACAACCTTGGGGTACTAGGAGAGGATTAAATTCCTTAAGGAAACACTATGAATTCAGTGAGTTCAGATTAAATCCTGTTTCTTTTACATTTCTGTTTATATATTATTTTATCTTCTCCAAAATTATTTTACAAATACAGTTTAGTATCAATGCGCATTCCCCGCTGGCCATGGATTTAGTAGCTTTTGTAGTTTATTTCTGTATATAAACTTAAGAGTTAAAGAATGTGTACACGAGGTGACGAGTGTGTACACAACTTATATGTAGAAATTTTATCAATTTAGACTCTTAGGTTCATTAAAATGAAGTAGTCTTATAATGTTATATCCTTCATTGCTAAATTTACCCTTTCATGTCTTATTTGAAGTTGATTGGTTCATGTTCCACCCTTTATTACCAGATATACTCTTATATGCCTTAATTGTAGTTGTTGCCTATTTTATTTCCATGTTATCTCTTCCGTAGTCGATTATCCTTAATTGAAGTTATTGTTATTCTTCCATTGGTGACTTATCCTTATTTGAAGTCATTGTTATATGTTACCTCTTCCATTGTTGACTTATCCTTATTTGAGGTCGTTGTTATATGTTACCTCTCTTATTGTTGAGTTATTCTTATTTGTAATCATTATTACATGTTATCTCTCCTATTGTTGAGTTACTCTTACTTGATATCCTTGTTACACACTATCTCTCTCATTGTTGAGTTATTCTTGTTTGAAACTATTATTACTTGTTATGTCTTTCATTTTGAGCTCGTTCTTCCATTCTTTGTGTTATGTAATTATTGTGTTGATTTACTTGCCATACTCCCGTGTTATTCTTGTTGGTGTTGTACTCAGTGTTGTTGAGCCGAGGGCTATGTGTGGTTGTGGTATTGGAATTGTTTTGACGAAATGGTGTTGCATATGGGCACATGTGGTGCGAGTTAGTATATTGTGTTGTTATGTTTTTGGCACACGTGATATTGTGGAGAGGATTGTCAGAGTGTTTGCACGTGAGTTGTCCGTCCTATTGTTATTATTGATATTTGCACATGCGACATGACAAGGGAGGCTATATATGTGGGATTCCGCATGTGGCGAGAGAAGGTGAGATAATTATATGCGCGTGTGGAGAGACAAGGTGGGCATTTACTTTATTGTTGCGCACACGGCGAAGCAATGGGGGCTATATCGAGGATGATTTGTGATGATTTGTGACCGCATGGGTGCATTGTTATGATGATATTTGTGTAGTGCTTGTGCCTACCTTGTGTGAGTCTTGCATATTACGTTTTGTTGTGTTGTTTCCTATGTTCCATTTGTTGTCTCTGATGTTACTTGATTGACTCGAGTTGTGATAGTACACTTGCACAAGCATACACCATAATCTATCACTTATGTTAGTCCAGGAATATGAACCTTGATGTTTGATTATCATTTACATGCATTCTTGTATACCTGCCTTCTATGTGAGAGTTGTACTATTGGCAAGTGAGTTGTCAGTGCAGATATGAGATATTGTCACTCTCTTGGTACGTGAGTTATCCGTGCGGTTATGAGGTGTTGTCATTTCTAGCACGTGAGTTGTCAGAGCGGATATGAGATATAGTCACTCTCTTAGCACGTGTGTTGTCCGTGCAGATAGGAGGTATTAATGGTATTGGTATGTGAGTTATCCATGCAGCACGTGAGTTTTTCATGCGGTTGTGATTTGTAATGTGGGCACAAAATGCCAAGTGATTAGGGTTCGTGACTTGGGACCCATGACTTGTGGTTATGAGGTGTGGTACCCCGGAGAAATTCTTTTATAAACCTTGTGTGAAAGAGATTGTTTTATTGGGATGTTACTTGCGTTCCCTTGCTTGGTTTCATGGACTTTATCTATATTCTGCTTACTTTACGTCGTATTTACCTAATGGCTCCTTGTTAACTGTTGTTTCTAGTTCTTAATGTAAGTATTGTAACACTATACTTACCACGTTTAGCTTATATTGTTCCCTGATAGTTTTACATTCATACTTGCACATGTATTTATGTCTAGTAGGTGTATTGATTATTCCTCGTCACTACTCAACTGAGGTTAGTCTTGATACTTACTGAGTACCGTTGTGGTGTACTCATGCTATGCTTTCTGCACATTTTTGTGCAGATCCAGGTACTCCGTAGTGCGATGGTCATTAGATAGCTGATAGAGTATTGTTATAGAGACTTCAAGGTATATTTGTCGTCGCGTTCGCATACCTCAGAGTCACCTTCTGAAATTTTAAATTGCACTATTTATTTCTATTCTGGAATAGTTGTACTTAGAGATTTTCCAATAAACTCAGTAGAGCTTATGACTTGTACTACCGGTTTTGGGATATTGTATATGTACTTAGGAAAGTTAGCTTTATATAGATAATTCTGGTTCATGTTTAATAGTTGTTTGGTTAAAAATCTATTAATAATTCGGTAGGCGTTAGACTTACCTAGTCTTAGAGACTAGGTGCTAGCACGACTCCTAAGGAGGGAGTTTGGGTCATGACAAAGGTCTAAAGGAAATGAAGGTTAAGTTTATCTTGGCTAATGGAAACAAAGTGGTTTGGATTCTGTTAAGTATTGGATTTTTGATGATTAACAAAGTTTGTCCAGAGAATGTGCGCTAAGAACCAGGTCCTCAAAGTAGCTGATAAAGTACTTTAACAGCCAGGTCCTCAAGGTCGTTGTTGAAGGTTCTTACAAGGCAAGAACTTTTTCCCGAAGTTACTTGAGTCCGAGTTTGCTGGAAGAAGGTTGTTAATGTGATAAGGGTCATTGTCTAAGAATACATACTTGCATAAGTGATAGACAAGAATCACGAGATATGTGGAGTTCTTGGGACTGTTAGAGTCCTATCGAATGAGAAGTTGCTTGTGCATAGGTCTCCTAGAAGATCTCGGAGCCCAGCCAACTTAAATACTTTCTAGATGGAATGAGGACGATAATCCTTTGCACATCAACTGTGGAACTACATTTTCAACACTTAAGTAGATTACTAGTATCGGTGTTCTTCTTAAGTCTATTAGTGAATGTGCTTTAGAAAATCGAGTTGTAATCAAGTGTCATACATAATCTGTGAGTTGAAGTAATTTGTTTGAGTTTGCAAGTTAGAGTAGCTTTTAAGTCAAATAGTTGAAGTAAGAGAACTTGTTAGTATTGAGTTACATGTCTTGTAATCGATACATTTGGCTTATTTGTTCCCAAAGTCCCCTTTGAATTTGTGGCAGCAGAATTCAGAATGATGGAGAAGAATGCAAAGGCCAAGAAGATCCTCATATGTGGACTTGGTCCTGATGAGTACAACATGATATCTGCATGCTCTCATGCAAAGGAGATCTGGGATGCACTTTAAATGCTCATGAAGGAACAAATCAAGAAAGATATCAAGGATTGAACTTCTTATGAGGAAATATGAGCTCTTCTCCATAAATGAGACTGAACCCATCCGGGAGATGATGACTAGGTTTACCATAATAACAAATGAACTGAAATCACTTGGAAAGGTATTCACCTCTGAAGAGTTGGTCAGCAAGGTACTAAGGATCGTCCCAGCCTTGTGAGAATCAAAAATCAGAGCCATCCGGGAAGCAAAGGAGTTAGATAAGATTTCACTAGATGAGCTAGTTGGAAACTTAACGACTTATGAGATGAGAAAGTTGGAACTGCACAAGGTGGAACCGAAGAGGGATAAGGCCTTGGTTAATAAATCTGAAAAAGATGAATCTGGAAATGATGAACTCGACCTAGAAATATTTGCTAAGTTCAAGAGGTTCATGAGGAATTCCAAAAATACATCTAAGAGAGAAAACGGTGTAAACCTAAGCAGATTGACAAAGCCTTATACGATGGGTGCTACAGTGTAACAAGCTAGACCACATGGTCAAAGACTGCCCAATGTGGGAAATTGAATGAAAGAAAGATAAATCCTAAAAAGAGAAAAGAGAAAAAATAAAAGAGAAGGGCCTAAACAAAGGCAAAATCCTAGGCAAAGGATTCACCGAAGCCATGAAACAAGCTATTCTGGCAGCATATGAGGACATTGAAAGTGATAAAGAGGAAGAGAAAGAGGACGGGGCTATAAGTATTTATGTTGTGATAGATGCACACCAGGCAATGGAGATTGATCCCCAGGTACAACTAGGAATGCACATTGGAAGACATCCTCTATTTGATGGATTTCACTATGATGAATGGAAAATGCGTATGGAAACGTTCCTTCAGGCCACTGACTTTGACCTATGGATAATTGTCAATCATGGACCAGGTATCCCTACCAAAGTAGATAGTGATGGAAACAAAAATATCAAGAGAGAGGAGGATTATGATGCTGAGGATGATCGGATGATTCGGAAAAATGCTAAGGCAAAGGATCTGCGCTATATGAACTACCAAGAAGTTTTCTCTACAAGGTGTCCTCTTGCATTTATGCTCATGATATGTGGAGAACATTAGAAGCTGATTTTGGAAATGAAAACACTTAAGTTTCTCTAATGGCAATTGAAGAAATTCAAATAGAAGATGAAGTGATAGGGATGATGGCCATGAGCGACTTAGAGGCTGAGGATGAAACAAACCATGTAAGTATTTCCAACTTGAAAGAAAATATACATGCCATGTCTAAAAAATAGTTCATGGCCATAATAGTGACCACGATGAGTAAATGGATAGGTTGAGTGCTGGAAATGATCAGCTAATAAGCAATAACTCGTATGTTAAACTTGACCTAAAAAATCTTGAATCTAACAAGGCTGATCTTGAAGGACAGGTCAAAGATCTTAAGAACCAGGTTCTTGAGCTCACTTCTAAATATGAGCAGCTACCTGATGTACATGGCAAGGGAATAATGAGTGATTTGCAAGGTAAGGTTGAAAAGGAATTAAAAAGGCTTAAAGATAGTCTTTGTGATGCTGACTGTAGGAATAAAGTATTGCAAGAAAATCTTTAAAATATAAAGTATGAAATATCTAGGCTAAGCAAGTTGCATAGATCCTCAAATGCACTAAATTGGCTAAATAAAAACTGCAACACTAACAAATTAGGAATTGGCTATAGAAAACCTGTACTCAGGTTTGATCCAAAGTATGTAGGAACTTCTGATAATAAGATGTGCATACGGTGGGAAGGTAGGACACTTAAGATATACTTGTCATGCTTTACTTCATGCTCAGTTTAAGAACACCTTTGGGATTTTTAAACATGTGAAGAAGGAAGAACAACCCATAGTCAAGTCCTTTGTCCAAACTAAGTGGATTAAGGTTAATAAGAAAAGAACTGTTAATACTCTTCCCTTCTGGACAAGAAGAGATTTGATTTATCCTTTTTCAAATAAAAAGGGGCCAAGCTTGTCTGGGTATCCAAGACTAACTTATGACTTCTGGTGCAGGCTAAAGTGAGAGAAAACAATCAAGACTGGTATCTGGATTATGGATGTTCAAGACATATAACTGGTGAAAAGAAAAACTTCCTTTCACTGACAGTTTTACAAGGAGGGAGTGTGTCATTTGGAAATGGGAAAAGGGGACAAATAACAGGTATTGGTAAGGTTGGTAAGTCACTCTCTCATGCTATAGAATATGTGTACTATGTAGTTGGTCTTAAACATAATCTTCTCAACATTTCTCAGATGTGTGATAAAGGTAATGAGGTAAAGTTTAATTCCAAAATCTGCACTGTCACTAAGTTGGATACTGATGAAATTATTTTTGAAGGTAAGAGCTATAACAATGTATACAATATATCTATTATGTCTCTTCCTCAGAGTGAGCATACATGTTTAAGTGTAATGGAAGATGACCCACTATTATGGCATAGAAAACTGGGACATGTCAGTCTATCTCAACTCAGCAAGTTGGCAGCAAAGGACCCGATCCTTTGACTACCAAAGGTTGAGTTCACATCTTACAAAGTGTGTGATGTTTGTGTCATAGGTAAACATGTAGAGTCATCTTTTAAATCTAAGAAAGTTGTCAATACTTCCAAACCCCCGGAACTCCTCCACATGGACCTATGTGGACCAATGAGAGTGAAGAGTAGGGGAGACAAGAAGTATGTATTTGTCATTGTTGATGACTTCTCTAGGTACACATGGACCTTGTTTTAGCATCTAAGGATGAAACTTTTGATGTTTCTTGTGTGTTTGTCAGAATGATTCAATAGAAACTAGGAAATGTTGTTTCAAGTATAAGAACAAACCATGGGACCGAGTTTGAAAACTCTAAATTCCTTGATTCAATAGCACTCATGGCATTGATCACAATTTCTCTACACCCAGAACTCCACAACAAAATAGTGTTTTGGAAAAAAAGAATAGATCTCTAGAAGATACAGGCAGTACCATGCTAATTGCTAGTGGTCTGCCTAAGAGCTTTTGGATTGAAGTACTCAATACTGACTGTTACTTGTTAAATAGATGCATGGTTAGACCCATTATTTAGAAGACTCTGTATGAGTTACTTCGGAGAAGAAAGCCCAACATCACTTACCTAAGAGCTTTTGGGTGCAAATATTTTGTGTACAACAATGGAGAAGAAGCTCCAGGAAAGTTTGATGACAGAATTGATGAGAGGGGTTTTCTGGGCTACTCACCACATATTAAAGATTATAAAGTATTTAATAAAAGAACTGTGTGTGTAGAAGAAAATGTTTTTATGTTATTTTTGATGAATATAACAACCTAGTTGAGAAAGGTTTGCATGATAAAGACTATGACATAGGGCTCACTGATAAAGGAACTTCTAGAGAACCTCAACAACAATCTTAAGGAAGATTCTAGAATCCCGAGGAAGTTGAGAGTGACCAAGAAGAACAAGATGAAGAAAGAACTACACTAACTGATACTTAGGCGGATGAAGCAGTACCTACTGACGCTGGTCCTTTAGCTCACTCCCTACCTGAACCATCTCTGGGAATGCAAGTTAGGCCATGGAAACATCAAAGCTCTCACCCCCTCGAGAACATCATCTCTTATCCTAATGCTATAGTGCAAACAAGGTCATCTCTGAGAAACCTATGTGCAATCACAACATTCCTCTTGTAGGTTGAGCCTAAAAGCATAAAGGAAGCCCTAAAGGATCCAGATTGGATTATTGCCATGCAAGAAGAGCTAAACCAGTTTGAGAGAACCAAGGTCTGGCACCTGGTGTAGAGACCTAAGAACAGAACTATCATATGTATCAGATGGGTGTTCAGAAACAAACTAGATGAGCAAGGAAATATGGCAAGGAATAAGGACAAACTGGTGGTTCAAGGGTTAAATCAAAAAGAAGGCATTGACTATGACGAGACATATGCTCATGTAGCAACAATGGAAGCTATAAGAATGTTGATTACCTTTGCTGCACACATGGAATTCACTCTGTAACAGATGGATGTGAAGAGTGCATTCCTGAATGGTAAGAAAGAGGTGTTTGTTAAACAACCTCCTAGCTTTGAGAGTGAAGAATTCCATGACTATATATTCAAGTTAGACAAGGCATTGTATGGACTGAAACAGGCTCCAAGAGCCTGGTATGACAGGCTTTCAAAATTCTTCTTAACTAATAACTTTATAAGAGAAAAGGTAGACAACACATTCTTCCTGAGGAACAAGGAAAAAATCTTTTGATTGTACAGGTGTATATGGATGATATCATTTTTGGGGCAACAAATGAAGCAATGTGCAAGGAATTTGCTGAAATGACGGGGAATGAGTTTGAAATGAGCATGATGGATGAACTGAATTTCTTCTTGGGGCTGTAGATCAAACAGACACCCACTGGAACAATGATCCATCTGCAAATATACATCAAAGAACTATTGAAAAATTCAACATGGACTCTTCTAAGTTAATTGACACTCCTATTTCCATTGCAACAAAGCTAGATCTTGATTAAGAAGGGAAAAATGTGGAACAAAAGTCGTATAGAGGAATGATTGGATCACTGTTATATCTCACAACAAGCAGGCCTGATATTGTGTTCAGTATGGGACTATCCGCAAGATTTTAGGCTAACTCAAAGAGTCTCATCTAAAGATTGTCAAAATAATATTCGGTTATCTCAAAGGAAAGGAAATATCTCAATCAATTTCTGTAAAACTAAAGATCAAATTGCTGACAATTTCACTAAGGCACTAAGTAGGGACCACTTTGAAAGAAATACACTAGAATTAATCAATACCTCCAACTAGGTTGAACCCAATGACTGGATAGAAAAATTACGATTAGATATAGATAGTTGAGTACAAAATGCTTGATTTAGTCTCGTGCTTGTCCTAAGCACACACACTCGCCTAGAAAGTCTAGTTGATAACTATGCCTTATGATACTAACCTACTGTGCTAAAGCTTTACTACAAAAATAAGTAAGGAGTTGGTTCTTTGACTCAGGTACGTGCCACCTTGTCTTAAATTATTGGGACTTAATAACTGAAATTACTGCTATACTCAGACTTTCTAATCCTGTTAGCATCACTCCTATTTGTTATCAAAGTCGAGGATCAAGGGGGAATCCTAGAATAATTAGAGTCTAATTACTTTTAAAATACTAACAGTCAAAAGTAACCGTTATTAGAGTTTCGTTAGAACTCAAATTCAGTTACCTTCCTTCTTCTAGTCAAATCAGGAATACCCTCTTTAAAAACCCTCTTGTGATACATCTCTCAGACCTCTCTGTTCCTCTCAAATCCTAAGCAAGAACCAAAGAAAATTCCCTTGTTCTCTCATCACCATGACAAAGTCAAGCCAAGCTCCCTCTAAGGCAAAATCTTCATCTAAGACTGAAGCAAAACCTAAGATTATGAAGCCCAAGCTTAAGAAAAGTGCAAAATCAACCAGTCAATCTGCACCCGCACCTGTTGCATCTCCACCCATACCCTCCAGTGTACTTACACCATCGTCCCCTACTACTGTTGCACCTATAATATTCACCTCTACTGGACCTTCATCCCCAAAACCAACTGCCCATGCACCTGTATTTGATCCCAAAATCACCTCCAAACCTACTAAGATCAAGGCTACTTCAAGGAAATCAGTTAAGAATGACAAGATGGTGAATCGTGTTATTGCTAATAAGGAAACTGTTGTTCAGAAAGTTGTGTCTCAGGGGGAATCTACATTTGTCACGGCTGATCAGGTAAAATCACCTCCATCAAAGCTTGATGTTCTAGTTTCTGCTATTGAGGTTACCCCTTTGGAAACTGTTGCACCCATGAGTGACAAACCACATGTAGAGGATACTACTGTAGAAACTGAAGTTGTAACTCAGGGGAGAATTATGGACACCACTGATGATATATATGTGGTTGAGGGGGAAAGGGAGAAAGAAACAGAGAATAAAGAGGCTTCTAATGGTTCTTCTTATAGTTGGACCGAGGGTAAGGATGATGGGGAAGTTTATGGGAAGGGATGAGAAGGAGCTAGTCATGAGGAGCCCCAGGTTCAGAAATGGCTCATAGAATTGATGATAAAAAGAGTGAGAATGAGGGGGAATTTGGTAAGAAAAAAAAGAGTGATGAAGAAGAACAACAAGGTGAACAAGTGGAAGACTCTGCAAAAGAAGAAAAAGAAAGTGAGGGAGAAGGAGAGTCTGAGAGTGAGGGTAATGAAGATGAAAAAGAAAGTGACAGTAAGGGTATTGAACCTGAGGGTGAGGAGGAAAATACTAGTGGGGAGTCTGAAGGCTCTATGGCTATTGGGAACACAGCCATGGCCCATTTAGAAGAAGTTCTCAGAGAGGAAATGGGTGAAGAACCTAGGCCTTTGTCAAATATTTTTGTTGGAGATGAGTAGGTTGACAGTGATAAGGATGATTTGTCCTTTTATGAGGTAGGAAAAAGGAACAGAAAGGTCCTTGTAAGATCTACAAAAGCAGTTCTCCAGGAAAGGAAAGAAGTGGCTCCTCCTACTAGGACTACTATCACCAGGAGAAAAAGAAAGGCAGTTGATGAACAAATGATCAAGGAATCCAGGGGTACCAAGAAAATAAGAAAGCAAATTCCTATTGCTGAACCTGTAGCTGAGCTGGATGAAGAGGATGAGTTTGATCCTTCTCTGCATGCCAAGAAACCATCAGTATAAAGAACTATTGTTAAACTCACCAGGGCAACTGCCATCTCTAAGAAGGCCAACAAAGGAAAGAAGAAGAGGACTATACCTGCTGTGCTTGACAGGCTGACTGAATTTAAGAATAGAAAAGTGTTGAATGGGAAGATACTTGTAAATACAAATGAGAAGGCCTAGTTAGCTGACAAGCTTGATCTACAGTGATGTAGACATATGTTTGTTAAGCCATTTCCCCTTGTGTGTATGGCTATTGTAGTTGAGTTTTATGAAAACTTCTAATTTGATGGCAACGTGGTCAAGAGTTCTGTAGAAGAATTTTATATTGAGTTTGATGCTGAAGAGCTTGGGCTACTACTGAACATTACTTCCCTAGGATTTGACAATAATCTGAAGAAGAAGTGGCCAATTATAGACAATGATGTGTGCACATGCATTGTAGTCACCGGGAAAGTTTCTCAAAAGTTTGATATGGATGCTCCCCGGAAAGTGTACAAGACTGGCATGACTCATTTTCAAAAACTGCTATTTCACTTTGTGAACTCCTGCATTCTGCACAGATCTGAGAGGAGGCATGAGGCCACCCCGTTTGACATGGCTGTGATGGAACTGCTGGATACAGGTAGAGCCACAAATATTCCCAACCTGAAGATTCAGCACATGGCAAGGGCTGCAGACACCTCCAAGCCTAAGCATGCTATGCCTTATGGCTTCATGCTAACATAGTTGTTTTACAAGTTGAAACATTGTCTTGCCTGATATGAAGTTTGGAAATCACAATGATGTTATGGATGTTGTTACACTCAAGCAGTGTGGTTATGAGGAGATCAAGGCTAGAAGGCCAACACGTTCTGCTATTTTACCTGGTAGTAACAGGGCAGTTGAGCTCTCTAAAAGGTTGGAATTGTCTCTTGAGGAGAATGCTAAGCTTAGAGAAGACAATGATGAGCCAAGGAAGAAAACCAGACAAATTAGGGAGGAGCTTAGAAAAGACAGAGAGGCCAATGCCCAACAGATTTTCATCCTTGTGAAAGCCTTAACCCATTCATCTTCTCACCCATGATCCTGGTCCTTTACCCCTTGTCTCCAGTCTGTTGTTAACCCAGTGGTGCATTTCTCTTTGTTATTCTAGTTCTGAGTAGGTTGCAGGATGTTTCAGTTTATTTTGTTCTAATATTTTAGTTCAAGGCCCTAGGCTTAAACTGACATTACTTAATACGAACTCTTTTATGCTATTTACATGCTTCTCACATAGTTTTATCATCAACATAGTTTATTTGTCTTGATATTTCTTGAGCTTGTGATGTAGCCTCGATGGCCATGAATCTTACATTAACTGTGCTTGGACTATCTAACATCTTTTTATTTTTTTCGATGATGCCAAAAGGGGAAAGATAGAGTTTGGGGTGCTTGATGTACTGAGGTGTTTAATATACTTGTGCTTGATGTACATAGGGTCACATTGTATTGGTGTGTGTTGATGCTATTGTGATGAGATGATTACCTGGCTTATGCGCACAAAGTTTGTCATCATAAAAAATGGAAACTTTGTTAAGTATGGAGTTTTGATGATTAACAAAGTTTGTCGAGAGAATGTGCGCTAAGAACCAGGTCCTCACGGTAGCTGATGAAGTACTTTAAGAACCATCTCAAGGTCGTTGTTGAAGGTTCTTACAAGGCAGTAACTTTTTCCCGAAGTTACTTGAGTCCGAATTTGCTCGAAGAAGGTTGTTAATGTGATAAGGGTTGTTGTCCAAGAAGATATGCTTGCATAAGTGATAGGAAAGAGTCACGAGATTTGTGAAGTCCTTGGAACTGTAGGAGTCCTATCGAATGAGAAGTTGACTATGCATAGGACTCCTAGAAGATCTCGAAGCCGAGCCAACTTAAATACCTATTTTATAAGACCAAATAAGCAATTAGAGCTTTGTAAATCTCAGATCTGTCAAGAGCAGCTGTTTAACTTGATAACCATAATTTTTCGAAGCTCGGGTTTCTAATATAGTACTCTCCTTTCACTTTTATTTGTCCATTATACTAAAAATATATTTTCACTTTTACATGTCTATTTTACCAAATCAAGATAAAGACAAAGTTTTTTCTTTGTTTTACCCCATATCATTAACCCAATCATTTCTCAATACTTTTTGAAATGCTATCATTATTACGAGTAAAATTATAAAATATATACGTTATTTATTTTTTCATTAAAGGTAGTACAAAGTCAAAAGTGATTATTATTTTTGTGTTAAGTGCTTAATTTTGAGTTCCTTTTTGCAATGTTTGTCGGAATGAATTGTGTGGGCAATCATGAAATTCAATCTCAGTGCATATGGTAAACATGTAATATCGCATGCATAGTATTAGAATGAGATCAAGTGCTTTCACATAGTTCGTTGCCCAATTTGTTTTGATTCTTAATGGCATGCGTACCTAATTTAGTGTGCCACGACAACTGAATAACTTAGTACCATAAATTAACCATAATGCTTTATTTTGCAATATACATTTTATCTTTTTTTCAGGCAGAGTACTATTCGAGTCAAATAAACACCGATACTTTATTCGAAAAAGGAAAAAAGACATAATTTAAGGGCTTTGTACCACATTCTTGAGACATACGCAAAGAAATATTCCTCTGTTCAACGGCATACTCTTCGACATCTTTAACTTTCCATCTCCACGTTTATTTACTTCCTTTTTTTCTTTCTTCTTTTGCTTTCTCTTTTATTTTATTGATTTTGTTTTCCTTGTAAAATTATCATGGGATATTAAAACCAAAAAGGATCTAATGTCTTTATTTAAATTAATATCAAAGATAATATTGATCGATTATTTTCATGCACGTTTTAGTATGAGGGACTAAATGGTATAAATATGTTTTGAAATAAATCACATTTTTCTTTTTTCCACTGTAGTTGGATCAAAGGATATAATTAACGATATGGGTTCAGTCTAATTAATGTTCAGCTCCTCCTAATAAAGAATTTCCTTATAAAAAAAGAAGTACTGAAAATTTAAAATAAGAGGAGAATCAAAAAAATAAAAATACGTGCGCGTTCATGTTTAGGACCTCTTAAACATTATAAGAAGAATTGTAAGATTCACATAAACTCTTGGTTTCAATATGTGACCTCGGATTGGGCACTAGACCTCGTTAACAACTTCTAAAATTATAGCAAGTAATCTTTTAACCTATATTTATTCCTTGACTAAGTTATATTGAGTTGGGGATATTTATTAAGATGTCGTTTGGTTATAAGAATTAGGTATAACAATCTCGTAATAAAATATGAGATTACTTTATTTCATATTTGGTTGAAGTTGTTTTTGTTATAAGCGATAATTATTTATACCACAATTGTATGCATATATATGGGAACAATCCCAAGATTACTAGTCATGGGATAAAACAACAAAAATAATAAAGATGTCCTTCTCCCCAGGTTTTGTTAAGAACATCAAAGCTTAAATTGAAAATAAAAATTTATTCAAATTTATCGAGTATAAAATCAAACACATACTCCATATATCACATTTTCAGTCCAATGGACTATCTGCAAATAAGAATATATTCACTAAATAATCTCATGATTAGTTAATCCTCTTATTATAATTTCGATGTTATAATTGTTCACAAATCAAACGAATTTTAATAATTCAAAGCCCCTTAAATTTTCAAAAAGTACACGAAGTTAATTGTTATTTCTTGAGAATTGGGCGCAAGTGTAAAGCGCCAAACTCAGATGGGGAGAAACAAACTTTTTAATAAATAATTTTTTTACTTTTTTGAAGATCATTTTAACTGTTTTTTTGGTGGATAGCTGTCATTAAATTCTCTTCAAATAAAAGTGGATCTCAAACAATAACTATTGCAGTATAGTTTCAGCTGCTCAACATAACCTCATTCAATTTTCTCCTACTTTTGTTTCCTTAAAATATACTCTGAAACTTATGTGAACATATTTCTTTTTTAGTCTGTGTCAAAAAAAATGACATATTTCCCTATTTTGAAACAATTTATATTTATGCAATAATTTATAACCAGACAAAATATATGTGCCTCATTTTGCATCACAAGTTCAAAAATCTTTTTTTTTTTATAATTTCGTGTTCGATCAAATGAGTTCACATAAATTAAAACAGGGCGAGTAGCCTAAGTTGATACATTGTGATATAACAAAAATGTCACTTCACATATTATGAGTGATACATACATATAATTGTGCATGAACTTGCAGTATGCTTTTGTAGACTTTCTCCTAATTTCATTAGTTTCCCCGCCCACACCACAATATTTGCTAAGACCATTCTATTACACAAATTTTAGCCAAAAAATGAAAATACATATATGAATAAATGAACGTGCACCTCTCTCCGAAGAATGTGCCAAAAGAGAAATACACTAAAAGGGGAGTAGTAAAAAGCATGAGTTTCCAAATCTTTTAAAATCATTAGTGGCTTGATTTCGTTCAAACCTTTGATTTTCCCTGGAGAAGTTCTCTCTCGCTCTCTTTTTTGTTTATAACCATTTTTATCGAATTATCAATTAGGTATACTTTTCATAAAGATTTATTTGTAGTTACCTTATCAGTAATTGATATGATTATATAAATATGTTTACATTGTTAGCACATAGAAATTAAATTCAAAAATTAATTGGCTTTACTTATATAAATAACAATGTAAGAATTATTATAGTACCATGATTGGTAATATAATGACCCGATAGATCATCTTTGAATTTAATAATTAATTTTCTATTCTATAACCTCAAATAGCACCATTCAGCTTTCCTCGACTTGCGTGCACAGTCCGTAATTTTTTCGAAAAGTTTTTATGTGAAAAATTAATTAAAATATGAAATGGAACTTCAAAACTTATTTGAGTTCACTTCGGTCAACATTTTGAGCAAACAGACTTGGATCAGTATTTTGACAGTTCCGGTAGGTCCGTATCGTGATTTGGGACTTAGGCGTATGTCCGAAATTTGAGATTTGAAGGTCCATTTGACATCGGAATTTGATAATTTTTGTATGGTTGGACTCGTCTCGGAACAGGTGTTCGGATTTCGTGAGTTTTTTCGAGATTCGAGATGTGAGCCCCACTGTGACTTGTTTAGACGAATTTTGGATTTTAATTCGGAAAATTAATAATTTCATATGGAATTAATTCCTACGATTCGTGTTGAGTATATTGAATTGTTTGTGACTAGATTTGAAGCTTTTGGACACTAATTCGCGAGGCAAAGGTTTATTGGAATCTTGAATTTAGTTGTGAAGCGAGGTATATGTCGTGGTTAACCTTGACTTGAGGGAGTATGACTTATTTGTCTATTTGCTACGTGATTTAATGTGCGGGTACAACGTATATTTGAGGTAACAAGTACTTATGCGTTGTAGTTGAGTCAAAGCATGCTAGTGAAATTTGTTTATTGTGAATAATTGCCTATTTAATTAAGATATTCCTGCTTAAGTTATTATTGTTTATTTGATAATTTTTTCATGAAATAATTGTTGAATATTTTGGAAGGTGAGGTCTGTATTCTGGTATTGAATTGATTGATAAGAATATATCCCCGCATTTTAATACTCTTCCGAATTTATATTATTATTTTCATGTTAAGGATGAGTGTAAAAGCACGAAGGATGATGTCGTGCCAATTTTTTATTATTATTTATTGAATTATGAATTGAGGAAGAGAGTTAAAGCATGAAGGGTGATGTCGTTCCATTTTCAAAGAGTGTAAAAGTACGAAGGATGATGTCGTGCCATAAGAGAGTTAAAGCGCGAAGGGTGATACCGTGCCAGAAGAGAGTTAAAGTACGAAGGGTGATGTTGTGCCAGTCTTATTATTTATTTATCAATTTATGGAAAGAATGAGTGTAAAAGCACGAAGGGTGGTGTCGTGCCATTTTCATATTAACAGCTGCTCATTTTATTGTTGATGAATTAATTGGCTACTACGTGACACTTCTCCTGCTAAAATTTCTATATCATTCCCCTTCGCATGTTCACTCCCAAATTTATAAATTATTATTTATTGTGTTATTGTTTCTTCGTATTTATATGTACTTGTACAGGTTATTTACGTACGTGTCTTGTCATAGCATTATCACTAGTTCGTCAAGGTTAGGCTCGACACTTACGGAGTATATGGTGTCGGTTGTATTCATACTACACTCTGCACTTCTCGTGCAGATTTTGGAGTTGGTCACAACGGCGTACCATAGACTTGCTCGAATTCAGCTACTCAGAGGAGACTTGAGGTATAACTGCACATCGTTAGTAGTTCTGAAGTCCCCTTCTATCTTATCTTAGCTGCGTATTATCTTTCAAACAGCTTGAATTTTATTCAGACCTTTATTTGTATTATTCTAGTAGCTCGTGCACTTGTGACACCAGATTCGGGAATGTATTTGGATTGTTCGATTGTTATGCTCTTTCGCACTTTATTTCAGTAATTTGATTTGTTTAAAAATAGTTAAGATTATTTTAACGTTGGATTGCCTAGCAAGTGAAATGTTAGGCGTCATTACGGCCGTGAAGGTGGGAGTCGCAAGCAAGCTTAGTAGAGTCTGAAGGATCAATATGGAAACATCTGTACTTATCTTTCAGAAGCTATGAAGTTTAGGAACAATATCACTTATTTCTTATTCTGTCGTGCGATTCTAATTCTATCACGAATGATTGAACCATTCTATTCTTATTCTCTTGCAGATGGTGAGAACACGTAATATATCTACCAACGGATAGGGACCAGAACTCCGGGTGGCAACTATGACCAGGGGTATAGGCCGAGGTCGTGCCAGAAGTCGTGATAGAGGCAGAGGAAGAGTTCAATCTAGAGCTCGAACATCAGTACCAGTACGAGCCTCAGGTGGATCTTCAGGAGGAGGTTCCAGTTCAGACTGTACCCGTTGGACCAGTTCAGGTCCCGAAAGCATTCATAGCTACTCCAGTGCTTCAAGACGCTTTAGTCCGTTTGGTGAGTCTTATGGAGGGAGTGGCTCAGAATGGTATATTTCTAGTGGCACCAGCTGTCTCACAGGCTGGGGGAGAAGCACATACTCCTACTACTCCTGCTCCAGAGCAGATGGCTCCCCAGTATCAGGCTCCAGCAGCCCCACCACTTGGGGTAGTTCTGCCAGTTGTTACGGCACATGCCAGTGATAGACCCGCCATGTCTTCTGAGGCTTTATTGAGGTTGGACAAGTTTACTAAGCTCTTTCCAGTTCACTTCAGTGGTACACCTTCTGAGGACCCACATGATTATCTTCACCGCTGCCATGAGGTGTTGCGGAATATGGGTATAATTGAGACCAATGGGGTTGATTTTGCTATATTTCAGATGACGGGTTCCGCCAAGAGGTGGTGGAGAGATTTTATGTTGACCAGACCAGCTGGGTCGCCTGCACTGACTTGGGGCCAGTTCTCACGGCTATTTCTAGAGAAGGTCCTCCCTATTACATTGAGAGAGGATTACCGCAGATAATTTGAGCGTCTCCAGCAGGGTAGTATGATTGTTACTCAGTACGAGACCCGTTTTATGGATCTAGCCCGTCATGCTCTCCTCTTACTTCCTACTGAGGGAGAGAGGGTGAGGAGGTTTATTGATGGACTCACTCACCCTATCAGGCTTCATATGGCCAAGGAACTCGGAAGTGAGATTCCCTTTCAGGCAACTGCTAATGTTGATAGGAGGATCGAGATGGTTCTTGCACAGGAGAGGGGACAGGTGTCTGATAAGAGGCCTCGTCAGTTAGGTAGGTTCAGTGGTGCCTCGTATGGAGGCAGTAATAATTTAGGTAGAGGCCATCCTCCTAGGCCTTTTCATTCAGCGCTCCAGGCATCCTACAGTGCTTCAGGTGGTCCCGACTCTCATATGCCTCATTCCGACCAGTTAGCTTATAGTGCACCACCAGCTCCTATTAGTGCACCTCCGACCCGGATTCATCATGGTGGTTATCCAGGTCGACATGGCCAGTTCCAGGGTCAGCAGTCACAACAGCTGAGATCCTGTTATACTTGTGGTGATCCGAGGCACATGCTAGATTTTGCCCTAAGTCTCAGGGCAGCATGCAGCAACATGGTTCTCGTGCTATGATTCCAGCGCCAGCTGTTCCGCCACCCGCCCAGCCAGCTAGGGGCAGGGGTTAGACAACTAGAGGCGGAGGTCAGGTCGTTAGAGGTGGAGGCCAGCCAGTTAGAGGTCATCCCAGGGATGTGGTTCAGAGTGGTGGTGCCCAGCCCCGATTTTATTATTTTCCAGCTAGGCCTGAGGCCGAGTCATCTGATGCCGTGATCACAGGTATTGTTCCAGTTTGCCATATAGATACTTCAGTTCTATTTGATCTAGGATCTATTTATTCTTATGTGTCCTCCTATTTTGCTTCATATCTGGTTGTGCAACGTGATTCTCTGAGTGCTTCTGTTTGTGTGTCCACACCGGTGGGAGATTCTGTTGTGGTAGATCATGTCTATCGTTCGTGTGTGGTTACTATTGGGAGTCTTGAGACCAGCGTCGATCTCCTACTTCTTGATATGGTAGATTTTGATGTTATATTGGAAATGGATTGGCTATCACCTTATCATGCTATATTGGATTGTCATGCCAAAATGGTGACCTAGCCATGCCGGGATTGCCTCAATTAGAGTGGAAAGGGATTCCTGGCCATTCTATCAGCAAGGTTATCTCTTATGTAAAAGCTCGACGTATGGTCGAGAAGAGGTGTCTAGCTTATTTAGCTTATATTCGTGATCCCAGTGCGGATGTTCCTTCTATAGATTCAGTCCCAGTCGTTCGTGAGTTTCCAGATATATTTCCTACAGATTTGCCGGGGATGCCACCCGGCAGAGATATTGATTTCTGTATTGATTTGGCTCCGGGCACCCAGGCCATTTCTATTCCACCATACCGTATGGCCCCGCCGAAGCTGAAGGAATTGAATGAGTAGTTACAAGACTTGCTTGATCAGGGATTTATTAGACCTAGCGTCTCGTCCTGGGGTGCACCAGTGTTATTTGTGAAGAAGAAAGATGGTTCAATGTAGATGTGTATAGATTATCGACGGTTGAACAAGGCTACTATCAAGAATAAGTATTTGTTGCCAAGAATTGATGACTTATTCGATCAGCTTCTGGATGCCAAGGTGTTTTCAAAGATTGATTTGAGGTCTGGTTACCATTAGTTGAAGATTAGGGCATCTGATGTCCCTAAGAAAGCCTTTCGGACTCGGTATGGGCATTACGAATTCCTAGTGATGTCATTTGGGCTAACAAATTCTCCAGCAACATTTATGGATTTAATGAACCGGGTATTCAAACCCTATTTGGATTCTTTTTTGGCTGTATTCATTGATGATATCTTGATTTACTCCAGCAGTCGAGAGAAGCATGAGCAACATCTTCGAATTGTGCTTCAGACCTTGAAAAATAATTAGTTATATGACAAATTCTCAAAATGTGAATTTTGGTTAGACTCAGTTGCCTTTTTGGGGCATCTAGTATCGGCTGAAGGCATAAAAGTGGATCCTAAGAAGATTGAGGCAGTTCAGAATGGGCCTAGACCTACTTCAGCTACAGAGATACGGGGTTTCCTGGGTTTGGCAGGCTACTATCGCTTGTTGTGGAGGGGTTTTCTTCCATAGCATCCCCACTAACCAAATTTACCCAAAAGGGTGCCCCATTCAGATGGTCAGATGAGTGTGAGTTGAGCTTTCAGAAGCGCAAGACCGCTTTGACTACGGCGCCAGTGTTGGTATTTCCCACAGGTTCAGGATCTTATACGATGTATTGTGATGTATCTCGCATTGGGCTTGGTGCAGTATTAATGGAAGATGGAAGAGTGATTGCATATGCGTCATGACAGTTGAAGGTTCATGAAAAGAATTATCGTGTTCATGACTTAGAATTGGCAGCCATTGTTCATGCGCTGAATATTTGGAGGCATTACCTTTACGGTGTCTCGTGTGAGATCTTTACTGATCATTGTAGCCTACAGTATCTGTTCAAACAAAAAGATCTCAATTTAAGGTAGAGAAGATGGTTGGAGTTGTTGAAAGACTATGATATCACCTTTTTATATCACCCCGGAAAGGCCAATGTGGTGGCCGATACTTTGAGTAGAAAGGCTGTGAGTATGGCCAGCCTTGCGTATATTCTGGTTGGTGAGAGGTCGTTAGCTGCAGATGTTCAGACTTTGACCAATTAGTTCGTGAGGTTAGATATTTCAGATCCCAGTCAGGTTCTAGCTTGCACAGTCGCTCGATCTTTTTTATATGAGCGTATCAAAGAGCGACAGTATGACGATCCTCATTTTCTTATCCTTAAGGACACAGTGCGGCACAGTGATACCAAACAGGTTGCTGTGGGTAAATATGGAGTTCTGCGGATGCATGGTCGTATTTGTGTGCCTAATGTGGATGGGCTTCATGAATTAATTCTTTAAGAGACCCACAGTTCTCGGTATTCCCTTCATCCAGGTGCCGCCAAAATGTATCAAGATTTGCGGCAACATTATTGGTGGAGGAGAATGAATAAGGATATAGTGGTATATATAGATCGCTGTTTAAATTGTCAACAAGTCAAGTACGAGCATCAGAGACCTGGTAGTTTGCTTCAGAAATTAGAAATTCCTAAGTTGAAGTGGGAGCGTATCACTATGGATTTTGTTTTGGGCTCCCACGAACTCAGAGAACGTTCGATGCAGTATGGGTCATTGTGGACAGGTTGACCAAGTCATCAAATTTCATTCCAGTTGCAGTTACCTATTCTTCAGAGCGGTTAGCGGAGATTTACAATCGCGAGATTATCCGCCTTCACGGTGTGCCCGTGTCTATCATTTCTGATCGAGGTACATAGTTGACCTCGCACTTCTGGAGTGCTATACAGCATGAGTTAGGCATGCAGGTTGAGTTGAGTATAACATTTCATCCCCGAACAGACGGACAGTCGGAGCCCACTATTCAGATATTGGAAGATATGCTTCGCGCTTGTGTTATAGACTTTGGAGGCTCTTGGGATAAGTTTTGCCACTTGCATAGTTTGCCTATAATAACAGCTACAAGCCGAGCATTCAGATGGCTCCATATAAAGCATTATACGGGAGGCGACATCGTTCGCCCGTTGGCTTGTTTGAACCGGGAGATGCTCAATTGTTGGGTACCGATTTGGTATAGGTTGCCTTGGATAAGGTCAAGGTCATTCAGGATCGACTTCGCACAGCTCAGTCTAGAAAAAAGAGTTATGTCGACCGTAAAGTTCATGATGTTGCATTCATGATTGGAGAAAGAGTATTGCTCCAGGTTTCACCTATGAAAGGTGTAATGAGATTCAGAAAGAAGGGCAAGTTTACCCCTAGGTATATCAGACCCTTTGAAATTCTTGAAGGGTGGGTGATGTAGCCTACAGGCTTGCACTACCACCTAGTTTATCAGCAGTTTACCTGGTGTTCCATATGTCTATGCTCCGAACATATCATGGTGATCCGTCCCATGTGTTAGATTTCAGCTCAGTCTAATTGGATAAGGATTTGACTTATGAGGAGGAGCCGGTAGCTATTCTAGCCCGACAGGTCCGATAGTTGAGGTCTAAGAGTTATCCATCAGTTCGAGTGCAATGAAGAGGCCATCCGGTAGAATCATCTACCTGGGAGTCTGAGTCGGACATGCAGAGTAGATATCCACACCTTTTTACCAGCTCAGGTATTTTTTTTAATTTCGTTCGAGGACAAACGTTTGTTTTAGAGGTGGAGAATGTGATGACCCGATAGGCCATCATATTTAATAATTAATTCTGTAATATATAACCTCAAATAGCACCATTCAGCTTTTCTCGACTTACGTGCGCAGTCCGTAAATTTTTTCGAAAAGTTTTTATGTGAAAAATTGATTAAAATGTGAAATGGAGCTTCAAAACTTATTTGAGTTGACTTCGGTCAATATTTTGAGCAAACAGACTCGGATCAGTATTTTGACAGTTCTGGTAGGTCGGTATCGTGATTTGGGACTTTAGACGTATGCCCGAAATTTAAGATTTGAAGGTCCATTTGACATCGAAATTTGATAATTTTTATGTGGTTGGACTTGTCTCGGAACGGATGTTCGGATTTCATATGTTTTTTTTGAGATTCGAGACATGGGCCACACTGTGAATTGTTTAGATGAATTTCGAATTTTAATTCAGAAAATTAGTAATTTCATATGGAATTAATTCCTACGATTCGTGTTGAGTATATTGAATTGTTTGTGACTAGATTTGAAGCTTTTGGATACTAATTCGCGAGGCAAAGGTTTATTGGAATCTTGAATTTGGTTGCGAAGTGAGGTAAGTGTCGTGGTTAACCTTGACTTGAGGGAGTAGGACTTATTTGTCTATTTTCTACGTGATTTAATATGCGGGTACAATGTATATGTGAGGTGACGAGTACTTATACGTTGTAGTTGAGTCAAAGCATGCGGGTAGAATTTATTTATTGTGAATGGTTTATTTGATCATTATTTATGAAATAATTGTTGAACATTTTGGAAGGTGAGGTCGGTATTCTAGTATTGAATTGATTGATAAGTAGATATCCATTCATTTTAATACTCTTCTAAATTTATATTATTATTTTCATGGTAAGGAAGAGTGTAAAACCACGAAGGGTGATACCGTGCCAATTTTACATTATTATTTATTGAATTATGAAGTGAGGAAGAGAGTTAAAGTACGAAGGGTGATGCCGTGCCATTTTCAAAAAGTGTGAAGGGTGATGCCGTGCCAGAAGAGAGTTAAAGCACGAAGGGTGATGCCGTGCCAAAAGAGAGTTAAAGCACGAAGGGTGATGCCGTGCCAAAAGAGAGTTAAAGCACGAAGGGTGATGCCCTGCCAATCTTATTATTTATTTATCAATTTATGGAAAGAATGAGAGTAAGGCACGAAGGGTGGTGCCGTGCTATTCTCATATTATCATATGCTCATTTTATTGTTGATGAATTAATTGGCTACTACGTTATACTTCTCCAGCTGAAATTTCTATATCATTCCCCTTCGCATGTTCCCTCCCAAATTTATAAATTATTATTTATTGTGTTATTGTTTCTTCGTATTTACATATACTTGTACATGTTATTTACGTACGTGTCTTGTCATAGCATTGTCACTATTTCGTCGAGGTTAGACTCGATACTTACGGAGTACATGGGGTCGGTTGTACTCATAATACATTCCGAACTTCTCGTGCATATTTTGGAGTTGGTCCCAGCGGCGTACCATAGACTTGCTCGGATTCAGCTACCCAGAGGAGACTTGAGGTATAACTACACAGCATCCGCAGTTCTGAAGTCCCCTTCTATATTATCTTAGCTGCGTATTATCTTTCAAACAACTTGAATTTTATTCAGACCTTTATTTGTATTATTCTAGTAGCTCGTGCACTTGTGACACCAGATTCGAGGATGTATTTGGATGGTTCGATTGTTATGGTCTTTCGCACTTTATTTCAGTAATTGACTTCCGTTTAATTTGATTTGTTTAAAAATGGTTAAGATTATTTTAACGTTGGCTTGCCTAGCAAAGGAAATGTTAGACGTCATTACGGTCCTGAAGGTAAAAATTTCGGGTCGTGACAGGTAATTGACCGTATAACAAGAAACATTATTAATCATCGCATAATTTTCATTGACTTTATTTAACTACGCATTCATGATATACCCGCATAATTTATACCCCTTCCATCTCAATTTATATAGCGGTTAACTTCGAGAGTCAAACAAGTTAACTTTAACCGTGAATTCGGACATAGAATCTTTAAGTTTTTTTAAATAAAATTTAAATATTTAAAAACTATTTAAAAGTACTATAAGTCACAATAATTATTACATAATATAAAATATGTAAAAGACATATTAAAAAATTTACGACAAAAATATTCATTTGACTCTCGAAATCCGAGACAATTAAAGTACTTACTATATATAACAATAACTAAAAACTAAAAGGCCAATTTACATTAAATTTTCACATAATAATTCTTGCATTATTATTCATCATATAACAACTCATTTAATATTAATCATTATAATTCAGAGTATATATACAACAACTAGTCTTAAACCAAAGGAGCCCTATAAATAAATAAGCTCGTGAGCCGACTGATACACGTGCATGAACATGATACGCATTACTTATTACTTAATAAATAAGACGCAAAATAGAAATTGTAGGCCACAAGTGGCGGGTGTATAGGACTGAAAATGACGGAAATAACAAAAATAAAACGAGGAAAATCTTCATTTATCACGTGCTTTAGTTAGCATAGCGCAGCTGTTTAATTTGTGTTTGTGGGGAACGCCATCTTTCTAGACATATGTCCCTTTACACCTTCTTTTACTAAGTGTCCGTTTCGTGTTCAAAACGTCTATTTTTATCAACTGTATTAAAAACGTTGCTTTTACTTTTTCTAATACCCTAATGGAACCCCCCCTCCCCCCAAAAAAAAAAACTCCCACTATCCAAGAAAACCAACTTGTATATATGCATTCAAAGTCCCCTTTCTTCTTCATTAATTCTCTACTGTAATATCACAACTTTTCCAACTTCAATATCTTTATTCGCTAATACTCTATATTTCTTGATTCCTTATCTCCCTCTTCTCACTCTCTCTCTCTGTATATATAAAAGAAAAGCTCCATTCATTCGCAGCTAGCTTTGATCAGTAGAGTTTGTGGCTGAAGTTAAAAGAAGATGAGAAGAAACTGTAACTTGGAGCTCAGGCTTATGCCTCCTTCTTTTTCCTTTTCTCCTAAGAATTGCACTAACCCCTACTTCTCAATGTAAGTCTCTCTCTCTCTCTCTCTCAAAGTTTTTAAGTCTTTCTCCTTCTTGAATAGCAATGATATATATATATATATATATATATATATAACACAAGACAAAGGCATAGAGATACTGCTAATCTTGTCTCCTTGTAAATTCCAATATGCATAATGTACTGAATATTTGCTTTTCTTTCATTTTTTTCTTCTATATATAGGGATAGGGAGGAAAAAGAAAGCACAGAAGAGAAGCAACAACAGCTAACCATATTTTACAATGGAAAACTTGTGGTTTCTGATGCTACTGAGCTTCAGGTATGTACTGTATTTGCAATTTTTTCTCTTTTTAATTTCTGTATATTTCTTCTTCTATTTTTTCCGGGTAGAAAGAAGTTTAATTGTATGGACCCTTTGTGCACCCTTTGGTCACTCTATCAGGACTTTGCATGTGTTGTTAAATGAAGGAAATCATCTTACCGTGTCGGCTAAATTGGAATTGTAATATTTGTACAGTTTTTGTCGTTTTATAAGTATTATTTTCATGGAAGGTGGTCTCATTTGTTAAAGAATACTGAAATGAAATTTCATGAAAATTCTCATAAATCATTCGAATCCAATAAAAGAAAGAGATGGTGTCCTACCCACTCCCCCCCCCCCCCC
>AWOL01S0003480.1:170989-193930 GCA_000715115.1 Nicotiana otophora
AACTCTTTGGGCAGGGGTAGGTGGTCAAGAGTTAACAAAAAACTGGAAGTATTTGGTTTAAAAAGATACTACTCCTACTATACTATGTTTTTATTATTCATTAAATACTAAAGGATCTAATTCTATATTTTGATCCAAAGAAATTGAGACCGTAAAAAGAATCATACTTTCATTAAACGTGTTTGTTCAAGATTAAGATAAGAGATTAATTCTATTTCATAAATCCAAAGAAATTAAGTGTTATTTTTGTCATACTTATTGGATTTATTATCATTTTTCTGTATTCCTTTATAATATGTAGTCTTACCCCAATTCTTAGAGGAAATTAAAAAGAGATATTCAGCACATTTCTTTGTAACAAATGAGTTGTTTGTTAATAAATCCTTGTAATTTATTTGTTTTCGTTTATTCAAATGCAGGCTAAAGCAATAATATATCTCGCAAGTAGAGAAATGGAGGAGAAAACAAAAATTCGGTCACCAATTTCAGAGTCATCATCACCAATTTCAGAGCCTTCGTCACCATTTTTACAATCTCCAGCTACTAATATTTCCATGAAGAGATCTCTACAAAGGTTTCTGCAGAAGAGAAAAAATAGAATTCAAGCAACTTCTCCTTATCATCACTAGTTTAGTTCCATTTGTACATATATTTTGTAATTTGCGGGGAGAAAATTGGATAGGTGGATTACTAAGCATAACACTAGTGTATCACTTAATTTTACTGTTTTAAATCAATCCAATTTTTTCTCATATCTTATCTTTTTAGCTTAGAAGAACTCTCTCAAACCAGAGGTAGAGTTTGAAATCTATCATGGTATCAAAGCTAGCGAATTTTAGCTTGGTCAAATATTTCTATGGCTATCCACTTCTTCCATCTTCTTCTCTTTCTTTCTATCTCTTACCCCCAAATCTCTATACGAGTGCAAGAAAGTATATCCATTATATTTTTACCAGATCCAAGAAATGAAAAAGGACAAATAGACGTGTAAATATGAAGTTCGTATAGGCAACACCTATTGAGATCGAAAATAACAAGACGTCAATCCGAACTAACAAACATTAAGCGATGATAAATCATATAACAAAGAGAATTATAGTAAAAAGGCATATTATATTATAATACTCCATCCGTTCCAATTGATATGAACCTGTTTGACTGGACACGAAGTTTAAGAAAAAATGAAGACTTTTGGAATTTGTTGTTCTAAACAATTCAAAAAGGGGCACATAGTATTTGTGTGGTTATAAAAGCTTTTCATTAAGGATAGAATTATAAGTTTAAGCAAAATTGTTTCCAAATTTAGAAATGAGTCATTCTTTTTGGAACAGACCAAAAAGAAAATAGGTTCACATAAACTGGAACGGAGGTACTATAATTTTGGACAATTGACCTGCATAAATCTACTAGTATAATATAAAAAATAAAAAAAATTAATGAAAGAATAAATTTTGCCCCTAGACAAGACTCTCTTAAAGACTATATCGTAGATGCTATTGTTTTTGTTTTTGTGAGAAAATGTCTTCATAGAAGTCCAAAATCTTTTCCTCCTAGAAAGAGATTAGTCAAATATGATAGAGATCTAATTTTCCTCCTTCAAGTAAAAGAAAAGTTCAAATATGATAAGAAAATCGGGAAAACTCCTAATAACAACAATGAGAGCTCATCCTAGTGATCCAAGTTTAATTTGCAAGAAGATGCCCAAAGAAAAGAGATAGGGAAATAGAGAGAAATAGAAAGGGAGATAAAAATCAAGAAACACATTCATTTCACTATAAAAGAAGAAGTTAGGGCTTGGAAAGGGAATTTCACGATTAAAATCTTATTTTCTTCAAAACTCTATACTTGGGGAAGGAAAAAACTTCAAAAATAATTTTTCCTTGCAGATTGGAATCTTCGGGTAGTCTCCGCCATGAATCCTTATATTCATCTTCAACAAACTGAAGTTTCATATACGGAGATTGTTGTTTTGTACTTCAATACCACACAAGAGGGGGTAATTTTTGTGGTGTCCAATTTTTCGCGTGTACAGATTATAAAAGGACTTGGTTCTTCTACGTGTTCCTTATACTACTGTAGCGGAATAATAAATACGGAAAGTAAAGAACACAAGTATTTTTACATGAAAAATATCTGACTCAAAAGGTGAAAATATCATGACCTACTACCCAATAAGATTTTTTCCAACACTTCACTAAATCACTAAGCCAAAAAATAACATTTACAAAACTCTTTGTAAACCTAAGGATTACCTCTAACCCTTTGTGGCAACCAACCTCTCTCTGTTGCGACAATTTCAAATTAACTCTAACTTGAATACTTCACTCAAAGTACCTAGTACAATTATTTCTAGATAAAGCTGAAATGTACAACTCAAAAGCCTTACTACAATGAAACTTGAATAAAAGACAGACACTTGGAACTGGTTCTTCTATCTGGTTCATGTAGCTTCAGGTTCGCACACTTGAGCCACAGAGGAATTGCTTGCAAAATGCCTTGCTATTTTACTCTCAACTCACCTTTAACTTCAGCGTTTATACGTACCTGTAAAATGAGAATATCCTGCAATATATAGAATTAGTAGAATAGGAAATAACTAGAGTTCTAATGCTATATTCTTTCATGGTGGAAGAGTTCTAGTTATCTTTAACTTATAATTTCTCCCTTATCTAGGATAGAGTTCTCTTCGAGTAAGGAGTCCTTCTCCTTATCACTTATGCAATCTTTTCGTTTAGGAGATATCAGATATAACCACTTAAGCTTATATCCTTCACGTACATACCTTGTGCTCGAATCTGCCCATGTCTATGTACATTGTGTATGAACCTGGTTCATGCTTGAGTTCCTTTGTCAATTATCAAAACAAAACTACCCGGGCCAATAAATTCTCCCTTTTTGATTATGACAAACTCTGTGCTTTTCATAGCATAAGACTTGTTTCAACTCAGCTCAACATCAACATAATGTTAGAACACTTTCCATTTTTATAGTCACAAATCATCAAGGACCAGGTTCATTAGATTATAAACATCACAGTCCAAAGTAAAAATCACAACCTATCTTCCCCCTTTTGGCATCATCAAAAAGTTGCATAATTATGTTCGATAACCAGATTTTAATATATATTACTCATGGTCACTGGGGCTACTTCAAATGCAATCATAGAGTCAAGCATCATATATTAATCTAATGATATTAGCTATCTATGAAGCATCAACAAACAGTTAGAGCACAAAAATAGTTAATTAATATTGGTACTAGTCATCCACAAAGCATAAAAAAAAAATAAAGATACTGGATCATGAGCAAAAAGAACAAAAAGAAATCTCATCCGGGTCACTGGCTTGTCTAACTAGGCTAGGAAGGTTTCAAGGCTGGGAAGGACCAGGTTCTTGGTTTCAAACCTGAAGTAGCTTTAACATATCGTGAAGAATGCCTTCATGCTTCTCCTTTTCCTTTGCAAGCTTAGCCCTGAGAGCATCCCTCTCAGTTTCTACTTTAGCCAACCTCTTCTTTAGCCTCTCAATCTTAGCATCCTTAGCCCCACTTTCTTGCACCAAAAGCTCTTACTTTGTTATTCACATGCACCTTCTTAAATGGCCGCAACAAGGACTTCATAGTCACAAGCAGTTAAGGTATTTGCACCAAAATAATCCTTGCTTGTACTAACATCCCATTTCTTCAGGGGTACCTTGAAGTGAGTAAGTACAGACATGAGAATGAAACCATAGGGTATGGCATGCGTTTTAGTGCTAGTTACAACCCTATCAAGAAGCTGGATGATAAACCCATGCCAATTGATTTGCCTCCCACTATCCAAGCATTCCATAAGGACCAGATCCATGAATGTGGCAATGTGCCTTCTTTCCTACCTGGGCAACACAACCTTGTTAACAAATTCAAATAACACTTTGTGGGGTGGCTTCATCTCACTTTTGTATACAGCTTTGGGATAAAGCTCTTCTGCATTATCAGCAAACTTCCTTGTAATAACAAGTAAGGTGGGGATGTTTTTTAGGCTTGTCCATTTTAACCTTTTGTAATCATTATACCCTTCAGCAGGTACTCCCAGAATTTCTCCCAATTCCTTGTCATCAAAGCTCACAGTCACCCCCTTTACCACACTGGTGACTCTGCCATTTTTTTATCTCACTATTTGCCATGAACTCCACAATCTGAGTTCTGGCAAGCTTTCCATCCAGCTGAACTGCAGTTGTAGCTTTTCCAGCAGCATCATCATGCCTTCCTCCTCCAATCCCCTGAGGAGTCTACCCTTCAAGATGGTTCTTTTCCTAAACGTAACCCTCTTGTCCTACTCTTCATTAGATTCCTTTTCTTTTTCACTCTCTTCTTCCTCCACTACTTTCACTTTTCTAGACTTTATGGAAGACCTAGTTCTTTGTGTCAAGGTAGAAGGCTCTGCAGATTTTGTCTTCGAAGGAGACTTCTTTTTGGAAGTCTTTATTTTCGTTACCTTTGGAGTCACAACCTCCACCTCTTCTGTCTCCTCTTCATCATGAAAGATCAGGTCCATGTCCTCAATTTCAACTGCCTCAACAGGCTCACTCACTTTTTTGCCCTTTGCAGCAACTTTTCTTTTACTTTATTTCAATGTCTTTTCAAGTTCAGCCTCACTATGCTTCTTCTGACTCCTTGTAGCTCTTCCTCTTGTAGGAGGAGTCTCTATAGGAATAGAAGAGGTAGCCTTTCTCTTCTTGTTTGCCCTAGCAGTTCTATGGATTTTAACTCTTGAACTTTTCTTCCTTTTTGGAGTATAACTGTCAGACACTCGTTTCAATGGGTCTTTGAGGGGTTCCTTCACAGATGGAACAGGTTCTTGGAACCTCTTCCTCAACCTTACCAATCCCTCAACAATATTTGCATCTCTAGACCTACTACCCCCCTTTTCTCTCAAACTTTCTTCCACTCCAGCAAATTTCTCACTCCACAATACCATAGCTCATGTTTCTTTAGTCAAACCAACAGGAGTGGGTGAAGATTCAGCCACTCCTTCTTGTCCTATTCCCCTCACTTTACCTTGATCACCCTCACTCTCTTTTTCTTTTTATCTTTACCACCAATTTTCCCAGATTCAGTGGTTTCAACCCCAACCATAGTTCCTACAAAGACAAACCTATTTTCCAGATTTTCAGCAACCTCAGAGATTGTCTCAGATGTAATTTTTGGACCAGATGTTACCTGCTCTATTTCAGATGAAACAGTTTCTTCCCCCTTGATGGTAGGTTAGAAACCCATATTTTAGCAGTAGTATTGCACTCTAATTATTGTATTTTATGGGTGTTTGAGCTTAATTGATAGTAAATTATACTTATTACGTGCTTTATGCCTTATAGGAAATGATTTTGAGTTATTTAGGTAATTTGGAGCGAAATCGACCAAGTTGGAACTTTGAAATCTGAGTAGAAGCCCAAGAAATTAAGACGGGATCACGTTCGGGGGTCGAGGACAAAGTCCGAATATCAAAACGTGAAATGAATTTACTCTGAGAAAAAACACTACCGCGATGCATGGGGCGCCACGAGGCGCGGCGCGGCGTGGCAGTGCAAAAGTTGTCTGACAAGCAAAGTGCAAGCTCTCTGGATTTCCTCACTAGTGCGCCGCGTTTGTGCAAAATTGTCAGAGTGATTTCCATGTTCGGCTAGGAAAGGGTAGTTTCATCCGGGCTTATTTATACACGGTATAAATATACCAAAAATACGATTTTGAAGGGACTTTTGACTTATGGGAGATTGGAGAACCAACCAAGGCAAGAATACTCAAGAATTCATCAATATTATAACCTGCAATCGGTGTAATGCATGAGTTTGTGTAGAATCATTAGAATTAATGTTTTCTTTGTTCTTAAACTTATTAGAGATGTATTACTCCATTGTTATGGAGTAATTTCCATTAGGGTATTGACAGATACAATATTTTGATAACTTGAATAGGGATTCGATTCTTGATAATTGTTAGAACTAATTGATGGAGCTTTAAATTGTATTGTGAGTTATTTATTATTTTTCTTAATCGAAAGAGGAGTTTGGTATTGAATTTCTTCATATCTTATGCTCTAGTTTAAATTCGTGATTCAAATAGGTAATCGAAAGAGACTTTTGAATTGTTAATCGTACTAGAAAATAGGGAAATATTCGTGAAAAGTTACCCTTTAGATCATAATCATCATTTGATTCTTCCAGTTGTTTACTGTGCTTAAATTGGATTAATTACTGAATTAACGTTTAATCAAAATAGGAACATTAACTTCAAGTGCAATCTGATTACCATTTAAATTCGTGAGAATTAACCGTATTATAAAGTGAATTAACTCAAGAAGTGGACCCCGAGTCAGTTATCTTTCACCTATCTAGTAAAATACCCTTATCCCTCTCATTGATAATTCTTTGTTTCTCGTCTACTGTCTTTTGTGATCAATTGTTATTTGCTTAAGTTTTAGTAGTTAACCGTAGTAACGGTCATCAAATCAAGTATTAATGTTCCTGGATAGTAATCAACTGGAGATTATTGGAATACTATTTAAATCTAATCCCTGTGGAGACGATAATTAAACTATACTATCTTTGATAGCTAGCAAACATTTTGTATTGTGTTTTGTGCTCGTCAAATTTTGGTAATGTTGCCGGGGCTTGGAAATCAATTGTGTTTAAAATAGTTTTTAGTAATAATTTAGGAACTAATTTTTACTCTAGTTATTCACATTTATTACTCGTGTGCAAGATACATGAGGTTTGATTTCTCTGGTGTATGACTCGATCTTCTTCAAAGGAAGTGATACCCTGCGAACCGGAGTTGGAGAAACATCCGCCACGACTGAGAAAAGAAAGAGAATTAACAGAAAAATTCTTGGGTCAAACTCTGACTCAAGATAGCATGGCAAACAAAGAGAATGATAGAGTAGACGAAGCTACACGAGAGGCATCACAACAAGAAGCAGCCTGGAGAATTGTTGATGAGACCGTCAACGATAATGGGGGTCGAATATTCAATCTAAACTAACCCTTGGTTGAAGACCAATTCGAGAATGCATCACCTAGGCCTGGAAGATCATTGGGTGACTATGCTAGGCCAGTATATAATCAAGGACTGTCAAGTGTCATACTTCCATCCATACCAGCAAACAACTTCTAATTGAAGCAAGGCTTGCTTCAAACTATCCAAAACAACTGCACTTTCAGAGGGAAGGTGAACGAGGATCCTAATACTCACTTGATGGACTTTGAAGATATCATGAACACCTTGTAATACAATAAAGTATCAAAGAATGCAGTCTACTTAAGGGCATTCCCCTTTTCATTGAAAGATGAAGCGAAACAATGGCTTCGTAGCTTACCCGCAGGTTCTATCAGGACATGAAAAGCTATGACCAAGAAGTTTCTTGACAAATACTTTTCAGCTGCAAAAGTGGGGAAGTTCAGAAGGGAAATCCACAATTTCTGCCATAAGGAGACTAAAACGGTTTTGAAGCTTGGAAACGATTCAAGGAGATAGTCAGAAAGTGTCAGCACAATGGAATCGATTTGTGGATGCAACTCCAGGATTTTTGGGATGGACTGACACCGTCCTTGCAACGAACTCTGAATACTGCATGTAGAGGTCCACTAATGAAGCAAACATCATGTGACTTTTGTAGATTGGGACACCCTACACATGAGTGTCAAGTATCAGTTGAGGAAGTCAACGTTGTGGGGAACTTTAGTAGAGGAAAGTACCAAGGTTGGAATAACTATAATGCTATGGGTCAAAGACATTCAGGTTTTTTGTGGAGTTCACATAGTGGCGGCTTGAATTCATGGCAGCAAAATAATCTCAGACCCCAGAGTCAAGGACCACAAAGTTTTCACAACTAGCAGAGGCAGCAATACCAACCGCAACAGTCAAATCAGTCTAGTATGGAAGATATGATGAAGGCATTCATCAACAAATCAGATGAAAAATTTGAGACTCAGGGCACAACCATCCGAGAGAAGGGTGCAACCATTCGAGAGCAGGGCACGGCCATCCGAAATTTAGAAATACAATTGGGATAGATTGCAAATTTGTTATCAGAGAGGGCTCCTGGGACTTTTCCCTCTGACACTGAAAAGAACCCAAAGGAAATAATCAAAGCTGTATCTTTGAGAAGTGGCAAAACATTAGCTGATCCAGTGGTGAAAGCTAGACTAGAGGTGGTGAACAAGCAGGCAGAGACACTAATAGAGAGAAAAGGTGAAGAGCAGAAAGGCCAGAGTAGTGGGGTACAAAAGGAGATTGGAGAAAATAGACATATTCCAGCTCTACCATTCTCTCAAAGAATGAAGCAGGAAAAACTTGACAAATATTTTGGACGATTCTTGGAGATGCTCAAACAACTCTATGTGAACATTTCTTTCACAAAGGTACTCACTCAGATGCCTGCTTATGCAAAGTTCTTGAAGGAAATCTTGTCTAGCAAGAAACAACTGGAGGAGAGAACCGCGGTCAAGCTGAATGCCCACTGTAGTGCCATATTACAAAATAAAATTCCCCAAAAGTGTAGGGACCCAGGAAGCTTCACCATACCATGCTCGTTGGGGAGTGAAAAATTTGATAAGGCCCTCTGTGATTTTGGCACGTCTTTAAATCTAATGCCTCTGTATGTATTCAAGCAACTTGAAGGTGAGATTTGGAGTGATTAAATCAATACTAGTATCCCTACAATTGGTTGACCAGACCACCATTTCACATGAGGGAATCATTGAGGATATTCTAGAGTGGGTGGACAAGTTTGTGTTCCCCGTAGACTTTATTGTGGTAGATATGGAGGTGAACAAGGAGGTGACTCTAATTCTAGGGAGGCCATTCTTATGTATAGGAAGAGCTATCCTTGATATCTATGAAGTTCATCTTATGCTCAGAGTGGGCAACGAAAAAGTGGTATTCCAGATGAGGAGGATGATGAGATACCCTAGTGATAAGGCGTTCGCCTACTCATGTTTCAAGTTGGATGTTGTTGTAGAATTGGCTGAAAAATACAAGTTTGACAAGCTTATGGGGGATACTCTAGAGAGGTGTATTACTCAGTCAAGCACTCGGGATGATAAAGATCCTAAAATAAAGAAAGTGACTGAAGCTATTGAAACTGAGGATCAAGTGATTGATAAGGTGGAACTAAAAGAGGAGGCTTCTAAGCTTAATGTGGAAATGAAAGTCCTCCCCACTCACTTAAAATATGCTTTTCTTGAAACTGACAATTTTTCTGTGATTATTTCTGCTGACTTGACAGGTACACATGAGCAACAACTGGTGGAGTTGCTGAAGAAGCACAAAAAGGACATTGGCTGGAGTATAGCTGATATTCAAGGAATCAGTCCAGCCATTTTCATGCACAAAAGTCTGTTGGAAGAAAATAGCAAAGCAGTGGTGTAGCCCCAATGCAAACGGAACAAAAATTTAGAGAAGGTAGTGCATAAGGAGATCATCAAATTGCTAGATAATGGTGTGATTTTTCCTATCTCTGATAGCCAGTGGATTAGTCCACTACAAGTGGTACCTAAGAAGGGGGGCATGGCAGTGGTGAAAAATGAAGAAAATGATTTGATCCCCACAAGAACAGTCACTGGGTGGAGAATGTGCATTGATTATAGAAGGCTGAATGATGCAACATGGAAGGACCACTTCCCACTCCCATTTATTGATCAAATGATCGAGAAAGTAGCTCGACATGGATGCTATTGTTTCTTGGATGGGTACTCAGGATACAATCAGATACCCATTACCCTAGAATATGTTGAGAAGACCACATTCACTTGCATGTCAGGTATATTTGCTTATAGGAGGATGCCGTTTGGTTGTGTAATGCACCTGCCACTTTTCAGAAGTGCATGATGTTTATATCTTCTGATTTAAATGGGAAGTTTCTAGAGGTATTCATGGATTATTTCACCCTCTTTGGTGATGATTTTGAGGACTGCTTGAAGAATTTGGAGCTCGTGCTTGAACGTTGTGAGGCCACGCACCTAGTTCTTAACTAGGAGAATTGTCACTTCATTGTGAAAGAGGGAATTGTCTTGGGCCACAAAATAACTGCATATATAATTGAAGTTGATAGAGCCTAGGTGGATATAATTGCTAGGCTCCCTCTACCAACTTCTATGAAGTGCATAAGGAGTTTCTTGGGACATACTGGGTTCTATAGGAGGTTCATCAAAAACTTCTCTAGCAGTACCAAACTGTTGACTGCATTGCTAGCGAAAGATGTCAAGTTTGCTTTTAATGTGGAGTGCTTACGAGCATTTGAATTGATAAAGGAAAAACTTGTAAGTGCTCCTATTTTGGTGACACCTGATTGGAGCTAGCCATTTGAGATAATGTGTGATGCTAGTAATGTAGTTGTGGGGGCAGTTTTGGGGCAAAGAAAAGATAAAATATTTAGGCCCATTTACTATGCCAGCGGGACATTGAATGATGCTCAAGTCAACTATGCCACTACGGATAAATAGTTCTTTGCTGTGGTTTTTGCTTTTGACAAGTTAAGATCATACCTGGTGGAGAGCAAAGTGATTGTACACACGAATCACTCAGCCTTGAAATATCTATTGAGTAAGAAGGAGTCCAAGCCACGTCTGATGCAGGGGGTGTTATTTCTCCAAGAGTTTGACTTGGAGATCAAAGATAGGAAGGGCACAGAAAATCAAGTCGCCGATCATCTATCTCAACTTAAAAGACCTCTGGTTGAAACATTTAAGGTAAGGGAGGAGTTCCCTGATGAGCAGATGGTTTCTATTGTTGCGGTCTCTGAAAGGCCGCCTTGGTATGCTGATGTCGAAAATGCAGATTTTTGGCTAGTGGATGCTTGCCGCGTGATCTCTCTCATGATCAAATAAGAAAGATTCAATGTGAGGTAAAAAGTTATTGGAATGACCCTTTCTTGTTTAAACGGTGTGCAGATGGTGTGATTCGAAGGTGTGTGCCTGAAGAAGAGATGGCAAGCATTCTTTCTCATTGCCATGATGGAACAACTGGAGGACACTATGGTGGAAATTGCACTGCAACAAAGGTCATGAAAGCCGGATTCTATTGGCGTACTTTGTACAAAGACACACAGGCGTATGTAGCTACATGTGACAAGTGTCAAAGGGCAGGTAACATTTGCAAGAGGGATGAGATGCCACTAAACTCCATTTTAATATGTAAAACCTTTTATGTTTGGGGCATTGACTTCACGGGTCCGTTTCCATCGTCTTATTCATATGAGTATATCCTAGTAGCCATTGACTACGTCTCTAAATGGGTCGAAGCAATCCCTACTAGGACCAATGATGCTCGGGGTGGTGTGTGAGTTCCTACGGAAGAACATCTTTACCCACATTGAAATTGGCTTACCGCGCTACATGAGGCGCCGCATGAGGTTCCACGCTAGGTCAAATGGGAAACATCTGTCAGAGATGGCTCTCTGGAAAACCCCACTACCGCGTCGCGCCTAGTGACGCGGTAGTGTCAAATTATCGGCCTTTAATTTTAAAAAAATTAAAATTAAAATTAAAAATTGATTTTGAAAAATGCGGGACATACTACTACTACCACCCCCCCCCCCCACACACACACACACACGTTTCATTTCTCCACTTTCCACCATATCTCTTATTCTCTCCTCTCTAACTCACCCCCAAATCCCTCATTTTTCTTCTTGTTCTTCAAAGTTCTTCACCTCCAATTCTCCCACTTCCATCACTCATCAAGGTAAGTTCTTCCCCTCCTTCTTTTAGTATTTAATTGTATATTTTAGTTAACTTTAGTTTTAGTTCTCTAACCCTAGGTATTATATTTTGTGCTAATCTTTTAGCTATTTTTCTTCTATTTTGGCCAAAATTCTTGCATAAAAGTGTGGGGTTTTCATTTTTCTTGTGATTATGGGTGAATTTTAGTGTGTTTTGATGGTGTTGGAATTAATTTATGTTGAAACTTTATGGGGGTGCCCAAGTGGCCGAAAATTGGTGAAGTTTTGTCTGAAATAGTGCACTTTGTGATATTGGAAAGATGTGGTAATGTTGCGGTTATGGTGAATGATATTTTTGATGTGGTTGTATGATGATTCTAACCCACTTTGAATTGAAATAAGAAGGTGAAAGGTATACCCACAATGTGTTTGTTGAAATGTCTTAGTGACATAAAATTGTGTAGTATTGCTAATGTTGAAGGGAAGTGCTTTGTGGGATGCGATGCTAGATGATAAGTGTGGGGTGAGAGGTCATGTTCGTATGTTGTGAAACATTAATTTGTTAGCCCTGAGTGATAATTAATTGACCACCCCATACTAATGTGTTGCTAGGTGTTAAATGGGGTGCCCGATTCATGCTAAGTACGTGTGTAGTGTTGTATTGTATCGTATATTTTGTTACTAGTAGATTAGACTAACTTCTTATGTTTCTTTTCTTAATTACTAGTTTAGCTTCTTAATTTTGTCTTTTACACTAGTGTAGTCTGTGGTTATGTTGTTGTGAGGTTATGTTGGTGGTCGGGTGGGTTATGGATTACTCGTGGTGTGCTTTCAATGGGGTAGTCTGAGTCCCCGATATACATTGTACTTGTGAACATCCCAATAACATAAGTGTGGGGTGGTTACCTCGTTCGGTCTTGTTTATTATTTTCAGTGTTGTGGCTAATGTTGTTTGTTTTGCGCAGGTATAATGTCTCGCCGTCCTAGCAAACATTCTAACACAGGTACCTCAGAGGTTGCCTATAGTATCCGTCGAGGAGGTAGGCGGGCACCTCCTCCCGCCCCAGTGGAGGAGGAAGAGGAGAGCATTGATCCTGATGTAGATGTAGCATCAGGCTGCAAGTATGGCATTCGGGTTATGCCAGATCATGCTAGAACGTGGTACTAGACCTTTGTTCCGGCGGTGAGTCCCGACCCGGAGTTGGCATTGATGATGGTAAGCTAGCCAAGAAATACTCGGGGATCTACAACAACATCAGATACATGGGTTTTGAAAGCTTGTTTCGTCCCGGTGAATCGGTGAATGTGAACATGCTTAAGGAGTTTTATGCTAACTGGCAAACTAAGGCTGATTTAGATGCAGTGTATGAAATGGAGGTGCGAGGAAAGATTGTTCCGGTGGTGATTCCATTTTCTTCTCGGGTAATAAATCAGATCATGGGATTCACAGAGCATTCACATAAATTGTTCTTGAGGTTGCTACTCCAGCCCCCCTATCCTGATATTAGACGCTAGCTGTGTGTCGCACAGTCTCTTGCCACATGGATGCAAGATGCTAATGAGTTCCACAAGGACATGAAGAAGTGCCATTTCCAGTGTGCCACAAGAGTCGTTCTCCATTTGATTAATGCAAAGATCATGCCTACCCAAAACGACACTGATGTCTCTCAGTTGAAGGTGTGCCTCATTTATGCTATCTTGACTCGGATGAAGTTTGCTTTGGGTAAACGTATGCTTGAGCACATATCTTGAGTACGACCACTGGGGGCCCGCCGCCTATATTTTCTGAGATGATCATGTGGCTTCTGAGGACCACTATGTGGAGGAGGAGTTGCATTATGATAGTGATATTTTGATTTGCACCCTCTTAAGACTTTTGATGTCACAACTATGGCAGAACCCCTGCTATTGTTGTTCCTGTAGATCAGAGATTTGTTCGTGTTGAGGAGATACTGAATATGCTATTTGCTGATATGCGCCTTCGCTGCTCGGAGGGGAGGTTGACTTGGCCGAGCTACAGGAGCACCATCTACTCTCCACGGTCACGCAACTGTGGTTAGGCTTAGCTGCTGGAGAACATATGCCACCAGATGAGGACGCCAACTCTGTTCCCTCTGATGATGAAGAGTACCTGCGCACTTTTGAGGGTATTGATGAGGTGTAGGCTGCGGGCCTCAGGGAGTTCCCTTTTCACTCTTGTTTTACTGTTTTGCATTTGGGACAATGCAATTTCTTAAGTGTGGGGTGCTCCTATTTGATTGTATTTGTACTTGTTTTCTATTTTCCAGTTGGTTTTATTTGATTTGTTTCTTGCTTTCTTAGACAATATGGTATGTAATCATCACTCTGAATTCTATCGGCCTGCAATAGTTAGTAATTAATTGTTTAGTTTCAACTCTTCTCGACGATGGCTTTCGTCGACTAGCTTCTTAAGGTATTTGAAGCTGAACGAGAAAAATACAAAAAAAAATCAAAATATTTGAAAATACAAAAATATGTCTTTTATTTCTATTTTACTTTCTTAGGTAGTGTTATAAGTTCTCCGTGGTTTTTCTTTGTGTCGCGGTTCTTTTCCAAGGGTTTCACTTGAATCGGGTGTAGTTAGTTTTTTTTTGTTTTATAGGAATATATAATTTTGAGTCATAGTGCTAATTTGAAGCAATTTCCTTTGACTGCATATGCCTTGAGAGTGGTGAGTGCCTTAGGCGTGACGCCTAGGCTCAGTTCTTGACTCTTAGATAAGTGCCTTAAATGGCTTGATCTAACGCTGCTAAACTACTTTGACTAGAGAGTCGGAAAAGATCCGATCCTAAGTGAGTTATGTGCCAATGTGTGAGTGAGGTTTTTGTTGATATTTTATGCATTTCAGTGATGTCTAGAACTTGCCTCGTCTGTTTGCAAAGCGAAATAGAAGTCTTGTTAAGTCTAGGAAGTGATATAGGCATTTTTTTGTTGAGCCAATTATATGTCTGTGACCCGCCTAATTGTCGTGCATCTTAGTTAATCCCTTTGAGCTTGCAATTCCTTTTTGTTTTAGCAACCACACTACAAGCCTGTCCCCGTTGTTTGAATTGACTATCTGTTTGAACTAGTGATCTCTCTTGAGCACTTGAATTTGGTATGAGCTTGTTAAAAGCTACAAGGAGGTATGGTTGGGTTTTAAGTGGAACTATAGAAAAGGAAAAATGTACATTGTTGTGAGAGCCACTTGTAGGGAATTGAGAAGAAAAAAAGAAGAAGAGAAAATCAGAATCTAGAACAATAAAAATAAAAATATTGGTGTTTATATATATTATAAAGAAAATTATTCCTTGCTAGTGGTAACTCTTGCTTTGTCTATGCTTAAAGAAATTGAGAGCTTGGTGTTAATATGATGTGAAGGCTGGGACTTGGCCCAACACAATTGTGGGGTTTAATGTGTTAATGTACATGTATTCAAGTGCTCAGGGAGGTGTAGTCACTATATCCATATGTATCCTACTAGTCCCACAGCCTACATTACAACCAAAATTAAGTCCTACTTGATCTTTGACCGAATGAGCTCAAATTAGTAGAGTATTACACTACGGGAAAGCATATGGTACGTCTTCTATGGCGCATGAATTTTATTTCTGAGAGTGAGTGAATTCTTTCTATCTTGAGTTCCTAATTGCTCTTGAACTTTATTGTATATGGAACTACTCTCTATTTTTGTGTGAGGGCACATGACTTGTGAAGGTAAGGTAAAGTCTTTGACCTCTGTGTTAGAGTAAGTGAACAAGTTGTAAAAAATGCTTGGTGCTTTTGAGTCGAGTCTTGAGGTCAGGATGTTATGATAAGGTGCTTAGTTGATTTTAAACATTCTTGGCATGATGTGTTAGGGATGTTATTTAATGAAACGGTCATCCCTAGGTGAAATGCAGTTTGATTGCTCGAGGACGAGCAATGGTCTATGTATGAGGTGTTGATGGTAGGTTAGAAACCCGTGTTTTAGCCATAGTATTACACTCTAAATATTGTATTTTACGTGTGTTTGAGCTTAATTGATAGTAAATCATACCTACTACGTGTTTTATGCCTTGTAGGAAATGATTCTGAGCTATTTATGTAATTTGGAACGAAATCGAACAATTTGGAGCTTTGAAGTTTGAGAAGAAGCCCAAGAAATTAAGTCGGGATCACGTTCGAGGGTCAAGGACCAAGTCCGGATATAAAAAAGTGAACACATGAATTTACTCTGAGAAAAAGCCACTACAGCGCTGCATGGGGTGCTGCGAGGCACGGTGCGGCGGTGCAAAAGTTGTCTGACAAGCAAAGTTCAAGCTCTCTAGATTTCCTCACTAGAGCGCCACCTGGGGCGGCGCGACGTGCGATGCGGCTGTGCAAAATTGTCAGAGTGATTTCCAATTTCGGCTAGGAAAGGATAATTTCATCCGGATTTGTTTTTACACGGTATAAATACACCAAAAAATAATTTTGAAGAGACTTTTGACCTACGGGAGATTGGAGAACCAACCAAGGCAAGAAGACTCAAGAATTTATCAATACTATAACCTGCAATCGGTGCTATACGGGAGTTTGTATCGAATCATTAGAATTGATGTTTTCTTTGTTCTTAAACTTATTAGAGATGTATTACTCCATTGTTATGGAGTAATTTCCATTAGGGTATTGACAGATACAATGTTTTGATAACTTGAATAGGGATTCGATTCTTGATAATTGTTAGAATTTATTGATGTAGCTTTAATTTGTATTGTGAGTTATTTATTATTTTGCTTAATCGAAAGAGGAGTTTGATATTGAATGTTTTCATATCTTATGCTCTAGTTTAAATTCGTTATTCAAATATGTAATCGAAAGAGCCTTTTGAATTGTTAATCGAGATAGAAAATAGAAAATATTCGTGAGAAGTTACCCTTTAGATCATAACCATCATTTGATTGTTGCAATTGTTTACCGTGCTTCAATTGGATTAATTACTGAATTAATGTTTAATTGAAATAGGAACATTAACTTCAAGTGCAATCTGCTTATCGTTTGAATTTGTGAGAATTAACCGTATTATAGAGTGAATTAACTCAAGAATTGGACCCTGAGTCAGTTATCTTTCAACTATCAAGTCAAATACCCCTATCCCTCTTATTGATAATTCTTTGTTGCTCGTCTACTGTCTTTTGTGATCAATTGTTATTTTTTTAATTTTTAGTAGTTAACCGTAGTAACAGTCATCAAATCAAGTGTAAATTTTCTTGGATAGTAATCAACTGGAGATTATTTGAACACTGTTTAAATCCAATCCATGTGGAGACGATAATTAAACTATACTATCTTTAACTAGCGAGCAAATATTTTGTGTTGTGTTTTATGCTCGTCACCCCTCATTTGCAGACTTAAATGATTCTTCAGATTTTTGGGGGTTTTATGCCTGGCATGCTTTCAATTGTTCATCTAACTTCTTAGATAATTCACTCCATGTCACTGTCTTACGGGTAATAGCCTTTACTCGTCCTTTCTTTGGTGTAGGGTTTATTAAAGGTGTGGGTGTGGATTCTTTTGGTGGTGATGAGAGGTTTTTAGAGATGTTAGCCATTGATGATTGTAGAAGGAATATATGTGTGTTTAGAAGATTAGAGAAGATTGAGAGTAATAGTTGGAGACTGGAAATTAGAAGTGAAGAAACATCTAAGGCCAAATCAATATAAAGCGAAAGAATTTAATTGGGTAACGATAACTTTTCAGAAACTCAGAAGTCTAATTAAACTGGGAGTTAGTTTGAAAAGACGTTGAGGACTCTCCCTTGAATCTAGGCAATTATTGCGTTTTGGGACTCTCTTTGGGTGAAACTGGTTCATTTTGTAATGGATAAGCTCAAGGAAGGTTAGGATTAAATGAGACTCTCCTTTTGACCATAATCCAAATATAATTATTTCAAAATATACATAGTGGAGAGTACGTACCAAGTAATCTTGATGAACTAGGTTCTTCATTGAGAAATCTCTTGTGTAAGTCTAAATTTTCTAAGAGAATAAGGATAATATCATTAGAGAATAATGAGACGTTTTAGCACACGGCACAAGTGTATACTAGTGAAAGTATAAGACCGAGCAAAATCTTATCTAATTATGTACAAAATTCACAAATTATCTAACCATTTTTTTTAGTTAGAACTGGTTCTTTTTAGGTGATCTTAATCATCCCTAATTCTAACTTGTTCCTTTCAAAGTGATCTCTACTTAGAGATTTTGTGAAGATGTCACCCATTTGCTTGTCAGTAGCACAAAATTCCATAGTGATCAAACCATTTTCATAGTTGTCCCTCAAAAAGTGATGCCTAACATCTATGTGCTTAGTTCGTTTGTGAAGAACCGAGTTTTTGGTCATACTAATTGCACTACTATTATCACGAAAGATGGAGATACAACCTACATCAATTCCAAAAAATTTTAATTATTGTTTGATCCACAACAATTGAGCACAACATAAGGCAACAACAACATACTAAGCTTCAGTAGTAGATAAGACCACAAAATTTTGCTTTTTGGTGGCTCAAGACACAAGACACGAGCCAAAATAATGTGCCATACCTGAGGTGCTTTTTCTATCCATAAGCGAACCTGCATAATTAGCATCAGCATATCCCACTAAGTTGAAATTACTACCTTTTGGATACCATAGACAAAGGTCAGTGGTGCCTTTTAGGTATCTCAAGATCCTCTTGACAGTAGTTAACTAGGACTCCTTTGGATTTGCATGAAATCTAGTACAAAAGCCTACACTGAAAATAATGTCAGGTCTGCTAGCAGTGAGATATAACAAGGAGCCAATCATTATTATATACAACTTCTGATCAACAGATGAACCAGGTTCATCTACATCTAATTTTGTGGTTGTTGCTATAGGAGTGTCAATTTCTTTGGAATCTTCCATTTTAAACCTTTTAAGCAACTCTTTTACATACTTCTGCTGATGGATCATAGTTCCATTTGAATTTTATTTAATTTGTAAGCCTAAAAAGAAATCAAGCTCACCCATCATACTTAATTCAGATATACTCCCCATTAGTTTAGCAAATTCTTTAATTAACTTATCAGTAATTCCTCCAAAGATTATATCATCAACATATATCTGAACTACCAAGTGATCATTACCTTTTTCTTTCAAGAATAAAATATTGTCACTTTTTACCTGTCTTGTAGCCATGCTCAAGTAAGAATTTTGATAATCTTTCATACCATGCTTTTGGAGCGTGTTTGAGCCCATAAAGTGCCTTGTCAAGCTTCTACACATGATCAGGACATTCATTGCTTTCATATGTCGGAGGTTGTTTGACAAACACTTCTTCCTTTAGATAGCCATTGAAGAAGGCACTCTTGACATCCATCTGATGGAGAGTGAATTCCATGTAGGCATCAAAGGCTATAAGAAATCTAATTGCTTCTAATCTTGAATCTGGAGCAAAAGTCTCATCATAGTCTATGCCCTCCTCTTGACTATATCCTTGAACCACCAATCTTGCCTTGTTCCTTGTAACTGTTCCATCTTTGTTAAGTTTGTTTCTGAAGACCCATTTTGTGCCAATTACTAATATGTGCTTGGTTCTTGGTACCAGATGCCAAACTTGACTTCTTTCAAATTAGTTGAGTTCATCTTGCATTGCATTCATCAAGTTCGCATCGTGCAAAGCCTCAACAACATTTTTGCAAGCACAGATTATAGAAGGACTTGGTTCTTCTATGTATTCCTTATACTATTGTAGCAGAATAATAAATGCGAAAAGTAAAGAACACAAGTATTTTTATGTGGAAAACACCTAGCTCAAAAGGCGAAAAAACCATGACCTACTACCAGTAGGATTTTTCCCAACACTTCACTAAATCACTGAGCCAAAAATAACATTTACAAAACTCTCTGTAAACCTAAGGATTACCTCTAACCCTTTGTGGAAACCAACCTCTAGCTATTGCGACACCTTCAAGTTAACTCTTACTTGAATACTTCACTCGAAGTACCTAGTACAATTGTTTCTAGATAAAGATGAAAGGTACAACTCAAAATCCCTACTACAATGAAACTAGAATAAAAGACAGACACTTGGAACTGGTTCTTCTATCTTGTTCATGTAGCTTCAGGTTCGCACACTTGAATCACACAGGAATTGCTTGCAAAATGCCTTGCTATATTGCTTTCAACTCACGTTTAACTTCAGTGTTTGTGCGTACCTCTAAAATGTGAACATCCTGCAATGTATAAAGTTAATAGAATAGGAAATAACTAGAGTTCTAATGCTATACTCTTCCATGGTGGAAGAGTTCTAGTTATCTTCAACTTCTAACCCCTCCCTTATCTAGGATAGAGTTCTCTTCGAGTAAGGAGTCCATTTCCTTATCACTTATACAATCTTTTCATTCAAGAGATGTCAAATATAATCACTTAAACTTATCTCCTTCACGTGCATGCCTTGTGATCGAATTTGCCAGTGTCTGTGTACACTGTGTATGAACCTGGTTCATTCTTAGGTTCCTGTGTCAATCATCAAAACAAACTTACTTGGGCCAATAGAGATTCTTTTGATTCTAGAATTTTTTATTTATTTATATAATATTTATCAAATAAAGTGGGGTATATGGATGCATAAAAGGAAGAAGGGAGCTAAGACATGGGGATATAATATCACCCCTACTTTTGTTATCTGCATGGAATATTTCACTCGAATCATGAAGTTGGTAACTACCCAAACAGGCTTTGCGTTTCATACAAAATATAAATGGCTCAAGTTGAACCTGTTGGCCCATGTGAAGTTTGTTTTGATGATTGACAAATGAACTCAAGCATGAACCAGGTCCATACACAGTGTACACAAGCACGAACAGATTCAAGCACAAGGCATCGACGTGAAGGAGATAAGCTTAAGTGGTTATATCTGATATCTCTTGAACTAAAAGGTTTCATAAACGATAAGGAGAAGGACTCCTTATTTGAGAGAACTCTATCCTAGATAAGGGATGAGTTATAAGTTGAAGATAACTAGAACTCTTCCACCATGGAAGAGTATAGTATTAGAACTCTAGTTATTTCCTATTCTACTAACTCTATATATTGCATTATGTTATCATTTTACAGGCACACACAAAAATTGAAGTTAAACTTGAGTTGAGAACAAAATGGCAAGGAATTTTGCAAGCAATTCTTGTGTGATTCAAGTGTGCGAATTTGAAGCTATACAAACCAGATAAAAAACCAGTTCCAAGTGTCTGTCTTTTATTCTAGTTCAATTGTAGTAGGGCTTTTTAAATTGTACCTTTCAACTTTATCTAGAGGCAATTGTATTAGGTACACTGGGTATTCAAGTTAGAGTTAACTTGAAGTTGTCGCAACAATTAGAGGTTGGTTGCCACAACGGGATTAGAGGTAATCCTTAGCTTTACAAAGAGTTATGTAAATGTTGTTTTGACTCAGTGATTTAGTGAAGTGTTGGAAAAAATTCTAGTGAGTAGTAGGTCGTGGTTTTTTCACCTTTTGAGCCAGGTATTTTTCACGTAAAAATACTTGTGTTCTTTACTTTTCGCATTTACTATTTCCGCAAAAGTAGTATAAGGAACACATAGAAGAATTGGGTCCTTCTATAATTAGTGCACGCAAAAATTAGACACCATATAAATCACCCCTCTTGTGTGGCATTGAAGTATAAAACATCAGAACCACCTCTTCTTTGCGAAAGATATGCTGATATTCTGTAATGGGTATTTCCAGGCTGTAGTACTGTTGCACACAGGGCTGCAAATATTCTCAAATACCCCTGGCCTAACTACTAGTACAAGTAAATCTAATATCTTTAGTGCTAATATGGATGGCCAATGTATGAAATATCTTTGTGAACTAACAAGGTATAAGAAGGGAACGGTATATTATCTGTTAGATATCTGGAAGTTCCAATCTCACCTAAGACGTTAGCTTCAGTGGAATGTGAAATGCTTGTGGAAAGAATCTGCAGCAGAGTGAGAACTTGGGGCTCAAGAAACTTATTTTATGCAACTCGAGTACAATTGAACAATTCTGTGCTAATACATGTACATAGCTACCGGGCTTCCATTTTCATATTTAAAAGCAATCACAAGCGTCTGCCTGGATTTCTTATAGGGAGGAAAAGCGAAAACAAATAAGGGACCACTGGTAGCTTGGGTTATAGTTTGTTTACCTAAGCAAGAAGGAGGATTGGAGATAATTGATTGCACTATTTAGAATAAAGTTGTTGTGACTAAGTACGTATGGAACAACTTGTGGGTAAGGTGGGTCAACCATATTTACCTTAAAGATAGTAATTGGTGGTAATACTCTCTGCCTGTAGACAGTACGTTGTTGGTATTGGAAAAATATATACCTTATTAGAGACAGATTCAGTGCTGAATATATACAAAATGGATGGATTTCTACAACAAAAAAATACACTATATATAAGGAGTGGATACAAGTGACGAAAAGGCATATCTGAAGTATGGCCGGAGATGATTGGTTTGGAACAATTCCAACACGCCAAAACATAGCTTCATATGCTGGCTTGCCATGCACAGGAGTTTACTGACTAAAGATAAATTGTCCAGATTAGAGATCGGCCAAGACAGTTTGTGTCTGCTATGTGGGAACTATAATGAATTAGTGAAAAATATCTTCTTTGAATGTTGTTATGCCAGATTATGCCTAGAACAAATATTAGAGTGGCTACAAATGAGCATACAAAACAAAGAGGTGAAGGGAATTTGGAATAGAATGATAAGATGCACAGCAGGAAAGCAAAGTTGAGCACTAAGCTGGAGGTCAAGAAATGAAGCTTTATGGCATTTTAGAATTCCACACTCTCAGGTGATTTGTACACAAATCAAGCTGGATTGCAAGTATTGTTTCCTGGTAGGAGTGACTGCAAGACAAAGTAGGAAAGATAGAGTGTGGATTGAAAAATTGTATAAATAGAAGAGAATAGAATATGAAGGTTGAATAGAAAGATTTACGCAGATAGAAGAAAATATTATAGATAGATATGAGTAGGTAGTAGTGAGAGTACACTGTATTTTCTTTGTGGTGATTAATAAAAAAATTTCTTTCCACCAAAAAAAAGATATAGTGGTTGGTTAGTGATCTAATGGTGCTCAGATAGTGTCGCTAAGATAGTTTTTAGTTTTGAAATGACGATGTATTAGGTGAATTTTGACGAGAGAAAGAAGGTGTATATCAATGTATATCCCATATATATATATATATATATATATATA